>JAQIWA010001164.1:0-20617 GCA_034693305.1 Eueremaeus valkanovi
ATTGAAAAATATTTTGGAGAGAGAGAGAGAGAGAGAGAGAGAGAGAGAGAGAGAGAGAGAGAGAGATCTGTTTTTAACCCAATTCTTGATTTTCATTCTTAATTATAATTATATTTTACTCTAAAATTAAAATATATTTATCATTACTATTATGTGTACTGTATTTCAAGTGTCAGACCTTCTGAACCCCTATTCTATCTGAAGTTTATTTTTGTATTTGCTTTTAGTGTAAATACTTATCAAAAATTCATTGCAAACCCAAATATAGAAGTTATTATGGATTTTGTTCTTTACTTTCATTACATTAAGTGATTATAGAATACATTCATTTGTTTTTAGTATTTAATTCTTATGAATAAAAAAACTATTTATAAATAATTATATGAATTGTTTAAATACTATAAAAAGAATTGTACAGCTATTGACTCTAGAATTTATCTAGAACAGATAAACTTAATAAGCTTGCTCAAAAGTTCTTGAATATGCACTGATTTTGATTATATTTTATTATTGATGTATACAAACAATGCATAAGTTCTTTACAAAACATATGGAGAGAACTGTTTATCAGTTGAATCCGACTCTAAAGTCGTTGACTGTACTATTGGTAGTCATTAGAAGAAAAATATGTATTTATAGACTCAAACATTAGATGAGAGATTCGTTTAGTTAGAAAAATAAAAAAAAACTATTAATATGTCATATTTGGACAAAAAACTGGAACATTATTCAAGAACTAGCTGTGCATTTGAATAATCAAATGCACAGATAGTTTGATAAATAATTTTTTTCCGGAATATTCGTCAACAAAAATATGAATCATATGATTGAAAGAGATTTTTATTTTATAAAAAAGGGTTAATTTAAATACGCTTTGAAAGCTTACTGCAGGGATAGCCAGGAGAGAGGTTAGGGTTTAAACATAAACTTCTACTTGGTGACTGTGAATTGAGCTTGATTAATTTTGGATAGAGCTTAATGTGACATTGTTAATATAATTGAGGTAGTGAGCTATGTCATTTTAAGTTTGTACCAGTACAGTAAATGGGCGTTTACCAACATGGGTGTCCCAGGCTAATTACAATGAAAATTATTCATATTATGCGCACTTAAAAAATTAATTAACTCTTTTGCGGACAAAAAGTTTTGTATATATTTTTTAGTTTATATGATAAGCACTGTTACCTTTAATTATGTTAATTGCTATTTAAAGAGCCGGGAAAAGGATGAGGTCTGGGATGGTATACGGATCGGACAGCTTTTTCAAAGGGTTTACGATATTATACTAATTATATATTATGTTAAATATTAATAATAATTGGTTTAAATATATAGTAATTTTTTTGTGAGTGAATACATATTTTTTTTCTCGGTTTGACTGAGACTTGAGTTTAGGCATAATTTTTATGATGTATTTTAATACTGGTTTTTGCCGTTACATAAAAGGCTCACAATTTAGCATCAATTCGATGATAATATATTTTATATGCGCTGTCAGTGTATGTGTGATTGGCCTCAAATATTTTGCTAACCTTTTTAAGTGATTTGTGTAATAAATATAATATGAAAATAAAGTTTTTGTTGGCTTTTCGTGATTGAAGTCTAAACGCTTTGTCTGTATTGCGATTCACGACAAACACTATATTTAACTATTATTTTATAAACTGTTAAAACATTTAACTATTATATTAATAATAATTTTTATTTATAGGAATAAAAATGACATTCAGTTGCGAAAAGTGTTTATTGTTCTTCACTGACATATATTTGATATGTTATGTAAATATTGTTTTGGAATATTTGAATAAATCTATTGTAAAAATAGCCCTCATATGTGAAAACATTTTTTGGTTTCGCTTTCTGTTCACAAATGAACTTATTTTGAATGCATTTTTACTGCTTTTATATTGAAATATGAACTTGATTACTTGTTAGTGTATATTTTTACTTGCTATCTTTGTTATCAGGCTATTATTTAGAATGATATTCAGTTTTTTGTAGTGATTTTTACTTTAAAATTGACCTAATTTTCAAAATTTTATATTTTTATTATTAGTTTTTAAAGTTTTAATAATTTTATAGATTTTATAGATTTATTCAAATGATTACAAAAATTGTATTTAAGATGATTTTTCCTAAACTACTATATCATTAATATTGATATTAATTGATTGAAATGCTTATAATTTTATGCTTTTCTTCAAATAAAATAACTTTTCTTTAAGCAAAAGTCAGTCCAAAGGCCCAGAAATATGAAAAAAATAATTAATTTCAACATTTATTCGCTGCTTATGTATAGAAAATGGGAGTAAAATCATTAAAAATCAAACGCAAAAACTAAACCTAAATTATAAATAATTAATAAAAGTTTTTTCGCAGAATAAGGGAAAATATATTCAGGCTTAGGCTACTTGTGCTCAAAACCAAGAAAAAAAAGTACATTAAACCGAACCCAAGCCCTTGAAAAAAAGGTGATAACCATTAATCTGATCGATAATCTAAAAGCAAATATGAGTTAATGATTATTATCCGAAAAACACAAGAATTGGATACAAGTTCTGGCCATTAGAAAGGAGAGAGAGAGAGGGATCGGGAGGACAGACAGTGTATATTAGATTACTATTTATAGAACAAGACTGAGAGCTAATACACATCTAATTAAATACAATTGAATGCAATTAATGGCACAAATGTTGCGAACAATGAGCCAATTAATGGGTGTTTTGGGTCGTAGGCATCAAAATTATAGGTCCATTCCGTGCAATCATTTTCACACCTGATATACAGCTAATACTGAATAATAATATTATTTATGAAAAACAAAAACAGAAAATAAATTATTATTATTTTCATTGCCCTTAAGAGACAATTGGAGAGTAAGAAAGAGAAGGCTAGCGATAGAGAGGGACTGAGAGAGGGATTGAGAGGAAAATCACTTATACTGTACTCTAATTTTTTTAGGCATTGTTTTCGTTGTTTATAATCTATTTTGCGCTAACTTTCATATAAATAGACTTTAATTTCCATTTAATGACACAATACTATTAGGTATAGCCAAGGTCTCCTAATTAAAGTGGCACAGGTAGAATAGGCCAGGAATCTTCATGTCTAAGCTAGTTAATTTCTTAATGTACATGAATTAAGTGTTGATTTGATTTTGTGGCTCATTTATGGTCATCTCTGGTATAAATATATTCAAGTTATGGCAAAAAATAGAGCTTTTAATGAGAAAAACGTTTGTAATTATTAGCTTAAAAGTAGAGAAAAAAAATCAATTCTAATATTTATAACATTTTCTGACACATTCTCATACGTCTGATATAGTATTATATACAGAAATTGGGCCGAATCTGACGCCAAAATTATATGAGTGGGTCTGAAGTGAGATTCAAGTTCGAGGTCATAGTCTTCAACAGACACTGAATAGTCGAAAGAAAATGATTGATCAAAATCTGAAACTAAAATGATTTGACACTAATAGCAGTCAAATAGAAAATAATTTGATTTTTTTCTATTTATCTATTTTTCTCTTTTGAGTAAAAGAGAAGAAAAAAAAACTAAAATCTTATTTAACAGACAAACCATTGCTCTTAATATGTGTAACACTTTTTTTCTGCTCATAAAACCTAAACTTATATATAAATTGACTTTCATTTCAAATACTATTCAATACTATTTACACGAATTTTTTTTTCTTTTCAACTATTTATGTCTTATCTCTATTGTCAGTATTTATTGCTTATAAAAAGTATATAAGAAATCAAAAAAATAAAATAATAAAAATAAAAATAGAATTCAATCCTAATACTGAACTGTCTTATTATTTGGCCCAAAGCTATACCAAAATCAATGGTAGAATCGGTTCAATATTTTTAATACATTTTTCTTTTACATAACTTTTGTCTGAATACGAATAAACAGTGTTTTCATTCTTATAATAATAAATACAAACTCTGTCTGTCTTTCTCTTTCAAAGCTTATGAAAAGTATCGTTATATTCAATGTGGGTTAGAATTATAATTGAATTTCTGATGCAATTGCACATTAAATGACATTGATATTAAATATGTAGCTTTCTCATTTTATTTTTCTGATAGGAATAATTGCAAATACTTTTGTCGTTAAAATAAGTAATAAAATAAAATCAAATATCAATTAATCAGAAACTCTTCGAAAGCTAGGAATTTGAAAACTAAAACAAAAATATAATATTTTGAATAAATTTTAATTTTTTTATTATTTATTGCAATAACAAGATTGCGATAAAAATTATTTATTTTTGATCATCAAATAAGATGCTAATTAACGCAGACCCTCGTGATTTACAGCTGATTTACCCTGATAATTAAGCGGATAATTGTTTATCGATTGAAAAGTTCAATTGCTTACCGATACAGGTGTGACAGTCCCACGAAGTCAGAGCGTTTTGAAGCTAAATGTGTGGCACAGAGAGGAGAAAAAAAATTGCAATAAGTATTGAATTCAAATTAAATTTATAATTATTTTCGTATAAAAATTATGGCATAAATGGTTGACTCAATTGATTATCCACACAATCGGACAGTTTATAAAAGTTTTGCATTTCTTAACAAAATTGTTGATTAAATTAGATTTTTCTTAAAAGTAATGATTCTTTTGTTTAAATAATATTATAATTGATATATAATTGTTTGCATAGAATTTACTATAAGTTATTTTAGCAAGTCAACTTTAATCCTGGTCAATTAATAGCAAGGTGTTGCAAAAATGTTCTAGATCTTTTCAAAATCAATAGCTTTTTGTTTAAATAATATTTTGCCAAAAGATATTCAAAACTTTTTTTTTGAAAATCTGTTGATTTTATATATGATTTATATAACTTTTTTTGCTCCTTGTTCCATTTGACACAGAAATATTACAGGACTATATAAATCACAGCTTGATAAATATTTGAAATACCATTAAATTATACTGAAATAGCTTTAAATGCTTTGAATATTGTTTTTTTGGATTATTTTTCTGTCTATGACTTAATTTGTATTTATTTATAATTTTTATTCCGTTTTATTACACAAATGAGTCGAGAATTCCCTTGAAATCAAATTTATTGTCTGAGAAAAAGCGTTAAAATATTTATATATTTTAATTAATGTTATTTAAAATGACAGAAAACAGTGAGAAAATGACTTAAATTGTGTCAGGATATCCAGGCTATAAAATTTACACCCAAAGTAGTTTAAGATGAATTACAACATCCTATCCGTAAGAATGCAATTCTCAGACGAAGTTGCGATTTGTTTAACTGAATAAATAATTTTTGTAATACTTTTTGTCACAATTAATAAAAATAAAAAATAATAAATATAATTATTATCCGAATACACAATAACTTCAAATTATGTCAAAATTTTTAGAAAAAATTAAAATAAAATTTATGTTAAATAATATTAAGCATAAAAATTAACTCTCTTTTATGTAAATGCGTTATGAAATTAATTAACAGGAAATTTCATTACGTATTCAGTTCTTAGTCTCAATGTTTCTACTGCTCTATATTGTGGTTAATTTTTAAGGTTGAACCTTTTTTCTCTCTTAAGAATCAACCTGTGTCATTAATTTAATTCAATTATAACTGTATTTAATTATAATAACGAACAAAAATATATATTATTCGCTATAATAAGGAATTCCATTGATTTCTATACTTAATTAGATTATGACTAATAAGTAGTTATTTTAGAGGAATATTAATTGAATTTTAAACGAAAAATCATTTTATTTGTTAGTTATGGAAAACATAACAGTCTTTATTAATCGACTACTTATACAGTACTCTATATTTTTGTTATTATTTTTTTAGTGAATTAGTATTGGATATGGAGTACAGGAATCGGGAAAAGAAATTAATGTTTTTTATAATTTTGGTGCAAATGATGTAAAGACTACACGAATTGCCAAATTAGATAGCGATCTGAAAAATGGCTATATTTGTTGATCAGAAACAATTAAAAAAGCGCACAGGTATTATGCACAGGCATTATGTGCAATTATCAGTACCAGGTGCCAAACCCATATACTACCAGTGCATGCGATAAACAAAATAATAATAAAAAAAAAGTTATTATTAATAACAGAAATTACAAACTTATGGAAGCGTTTGGGAAGTATTGCTAATAATTATGAAAACAAAACGAAAATAAATAACAAAAGAGAGAAAAAAACGATAAAAACATTAGTAATTAATAAAAATATTGCGGAAATTCCGTATTTAAAAATTGAGCCAACACATTAAATTGGCTAATGAACCAAATGGCACAGTCACTATTTCGATTGTCAAGAAAGGGGCATGGATTCAATAGGTCCCTGGGTCGATGATAAATTAACCCTTTATACTCGTGAGCCATACCCTGTATAGCCTTTCCGCGTCTACTCCACTACTAAACGATAATTATTAATTAAATCTCCTTCTGGTGCTATTAATATAATATATTGTTCATATCTGTGCACAGTTACCCTTTTTTTCTGTATAATCGCTAATTGTTTTGTGTCTATACTTATCTTTATAAGTATTTTATGGAAAAAAAACTTTTTTTATGAGTAAATAAATATTTTTATAAATCAATTTTTGTTTTGATATTTTTGAAACACACTGTATATCTACATTTAATTAATGATGTTTTGCAGTCTATTCTCAATAAACAGCTATAGAATTGAGCTTTAATTAAATCAAAAAAATATTTGGCCTAAAAATCAATTTATTCTCTAAACGATAAGTGACTGCAATAACAATAGGCGTAAGAAAAACACTCTATTATTAAATGTGTTATACATTGAGAAAACATATTATATAACATGTGTGTGCAGTGCCTGAGCACAGGTATAGGTGGTGACCACCCAGTGACCATCTGAATAGATTATACAGAGCTCGTATCACGTAGTTTAGTTTGTTTTCAAAAACAAAACAACTAATGCCTTATCTATTAATATATATCGCCTTCTCTTCACTCCCTGGGCTCTCCCAGTGCTCTCTTCCTCGTCTTATTCCTCTTATGACCCAAATTGCTCCCAAACCCCGACTAAACTACATTTGCAGCTAAACATTGATATAAATTATATTTGATTTTTATATTCAATACAAATATTTCAATAAATTTTTTTTCTTCTATTAGACATTTGAGTAGAAAATTATTATAAATTATTTATTATATATGTTCTGATTGGGGTTCAATTCAAGGGGGGGTTAGACCCTATTTCTGAACAGTTTCTATTCTTCTTTACATTTTTTCTTGAATTCAATTTTCATTCTGTTATTTATTTTCTACTTTTTTTTCTCTATTGAAATAAATAATCAATTTTTTTGTGCACTTCTCTACTCTTGAAAATTGAAACTAATATTTATTGGGAAAAAACAATAATAAGATTTGTTTACAACAAATGAAAAGCCATTTAAGAAAAAAAGTAAATAAATAAAAACTAAAAATAAAACAAAACTCAAAGCAAATCAACCAAAACATCAATAAAATACATAAAAAACTTTTCATATCTATTGTTCTGATGACTCGAATACATCTTAAAATTTATATATATAAGATTCTTAAATATAATTGAAAATTAATTGGACACTAGACCTAGATCAATAACAAGTTAATTTTGGAAAGCAATCCGTATAAGTTGAAAAAAACAAAAATAAATGACTTAAATAATTGGGGGGGGGGGCCCCAAAGAAAGTGTAAGGTCTGTGGAAATAGTGGTCACACCTATAGAGTGCACAACTATTTTTTCCAGTGCTCAGTCATGTCAGCGCAGTGTGTATCGCACACACATCCCTGTCCTCTAATTTTATGTATCATTGATAATCAGAACTACGATTCATCTTAGGCTCATATAAAACACACCTGTGCTCAGAGGATGACCTGTTCGCTATTGAAGACCTCATTTCGTATACTATTTTTTGATTAATTTTTACCGCTATTTGAATCTCTCTCTCTCTCTCTCTCTCGAGTTTTTTTTAAATTTTAAAGTCAAACGAGACTTATGTCTGAATTGATCGTCAATTTCATAGAGTTTTGATATTTGTTTAATATATCATAAGATTTGAGTGAATTGTCTAAAAATTTCCTAAATATTAATCAAAAGATTCCTATCATATAATTAGACTCTATTTTAGACTTTTTTCGCAGTCAATAAATCTGAATAATAATTGTCAACAAAATTAATTTGAATAACAATATTAGACATAAGTCTGAAAAATAGGTCGATATCTAACACCGGATTATAAGGAAAAACATAGAGAAATAAAGGCAACAAATCATATAAGACTTAAATTGTTTATTACATCTCATCAACAAAACTCACTGAAAGTTTAGATACGGATTAGTTTTTTGCTATCATTTATCATATTTTCAATTATTCATTGATTTAATCAGTATTTCTATGATTAGTCTACGAATGAATTCAAGGTTAGTTACATCTATTTAATGCTCAGTTAGGGGTGACCTGGCTTTCAGCAAATTTTTGAACATGTTAAATTACAAAATATAGAATAAATTGCATTAATATCAGGATAATTTTTAGGGAGTGTTTTTAGAGGTGTTTCAGATGAAAGCACATATAATTTTGATGATTCAAATGTCTACACAATTAGCTTCTAATCTAAACCGAAATCTTATTTGATTTATACATTCATATCGATAGCGATAAGACATTAAATACATTGTGCGGTCAGAGAGAGAGAGAGAGAGAGAGAGAGAGAGAGAGAGAGAGAGAGAGAGAGAGAGAGAGAGAGAGAGAAGAAAATTATTAAATAAGAAAATAATTGTAGAAATGATTGCATCGAATATATAGTCCATAAAAAGTTTGTATAAAATATATTTAAGACATCAATCGATATAATAAATAATTTATTGAATTCAAATCGGATTTTCTAAGCCTTAAAGGCCTTAAGAAAAAAGTTTTTTATAATTTATTTTTAGAGTTTAATTAATCATTAAATGCGAATCCAATTTCTCTGTACTTGTAATGAATCCAATGAACTGTATTCGGGATTTCAATCCAATTGATAGGCTATTAAATCAGTAGAAAAATGAGCTCAAGTCAGCTCAAACTGTTTTTCTACAACAGATTTATTATATCTTTTCGTATCAGATGTTATGTTTCAATGTTCTGATCGTCTGATTTCAGACTAATTATGTGATTGTTTAACGATTTAATTATTTGATAATAAAATAAAAGTTTTGTTTTTAATAAAAAAAAATAGAATTTTTTGATAAATTATTTATTATTTTTATTATTTGTTTAGTTTAACTGAAATATTACGAAATATAATCGCTTTATAATAAAAGAAGCAAGGGCTATTTTTCACATAGGCGTTAACGATTGCCACTGGGCAGATGGAAATATTTGGTCAGATAGTGATGCTTTGCCCTCTGGCCACCCCCTTCTGCACAGTTATTCTTATTAAAAACAGATAATTAATATTCAAATTCAGAAAATACTTTAATAACTGATAAGTAGAGCAAAAAAATGGTTTAAAAAGTGGCGAAAAGCGAACGGAATCTCAAACTGAATATTGGCTTAATTAGTGCCAATGCACTCGACTATCATAATTGATTACATACAGGAATTTGTTTGGTTGAGCCGACACATTTTTTTATATTAATGACTATTTATTATCTAAATTTCAAAAAAAATTAATTTTCAAAAAAATAGGAACTATTTTACAAAATACTGTATCAGTTCGGGTGAAATATTGCTTACATTATCTTTACTAACATTTCACTGTTTAGTAGCTCTGGTGACTTATCACACACATAGAAAAAAAATTGCACCCATGCTATCTAAAAAGTCAATAATTATGACTTTTATATCAAGTTTAACACAAATTATTGATAAAACAGAAAATATCTTATAATAAAAGTTCAGTTATTTTTCAAGTTTTTTCCTAACGTTTGTCAAAAAAAATTTTACTCCAAAATAGTGAACAAAATATTGTATTTATAGACAGAATTCATATTAAAATCAATTTTAATATTGTATGCAAAATATGAAAACAGAGATTAATTATAGTTTGCTGTATCTCAGACCCGATCCACAGACAACTGAAGTTAAGATGCATTATATGAAGACTAATATCTATTATCGATTGGCAGACACTTATTGGGATAATCGGCCGAAATATTACCGACAAAACGACAGTCAAGTTATGGGAAGAAACTTATACTTCGGTTCTGGAAGTCCTAAATATATTAAAAATTAATACTAAAAAAAATCAAATGTATTCTCAAATATAAATCAAAGAATAAAAAGGCAATCAATTAATTGAATCCTCAGTTAAAGTAATTAAATGTTTTGAAAAAAATAATAAAAATTATGTCAAATAAATAAATAACAAAAAATTAAAACTTTTTGATAAGAATTAATTACAAATTGATATTTAATCTGATCTAAAATTATTCAACTCTTTCGGCAAATAATACAATAAAAAAATGTAAAAAATAAAAATAAATTGTAATTCAAATCAAATTAAATACAAAATAAAAATCTTATTTTTGTTTTATATCTCGACTCAAATTAACACTACTTATAGTAGAGCTGAGAATCTCATATCAGATCTAATAATAATCTTCTGAATAATTGATTTGCAAACGGAATGAAATATTTTTTGTTTTGTTCTAAAAATCAAATAAGCAAGGTATGTTAACAGAATTGAACAGGCTTGCGCATGGTTATTAATAAAAACAAACATGTTGCAAATATTTTCATTGGATTAACTTTGAAAGATATGAATCACATCTTAAGCTTAATTTCTGCTAAATATCAGGAAATATAAGTCAAAAAGTATTAAATAAATATTTGAAAGGATTTACGCGAAAAATAAGTGTTTTTTAACCACAAAATAATGCGAAAAAATATTTAACCAAAAAATAAAAAATAAAATCGGATTTTAATAATCAATTGATTGTAAACCAACTCAACGACATTTATAAAGAAGTTCATAATAACCGGTTGCGTAGACAAACTGATTCATTGCTTAATAATTTAAATCTCAATTTTATAATTGAATTTGAATTTAAAATTATATTAATTTTTAGACTCAAAAGTCAGTTCGCGTAAGAAATATGACATCAGAAAGCAATACATCATTTGATGCACACATTTAAGTGTGATTTTCGGTACAAATTATTTTTTTACTTCTCATTAGTATTTAGCGGACAAATAGTATGAATAGCTTTTAAATTATAAACTAATAGTTGCTATAAATTAGTTGAGAAGAGAAAAAAATATATCAAAAATAATTATATGAATATATTTTAATGCAATTCAAAGCACAGTTAGATTTCTAAATACAGATTATCTAGTATTCAGTTGAACTGGTTATGTAATTGAAAATAATTTAAACTAGTACTGATCATTTTATAATGTGCTCATCATATTGGCATTGCTCATTTATTTTTGTCTACAATTATCTAGGTAATCAATAAGTTATCCATTAGAGAGAGGAATAAAAATGACATGGCTAACAAAATGGTGCTTGATAAATGAAAATTAATTAAAAGCTTTATCAAATAGTTGATCTTGCTCATTATTATTCTGCATAGAATATGCGCAAAGTTTTTAAGAGCCATATATTTTGTTAACCGCAATGTAAAGGATTGTTTACAGAATTTTAAATGATCCGCACACAAAATAGGATCACATTTAGTTCCTTTTTCTCACAGCTTTACTCGAATCCAATACAGAACTAAAGGATTGATTGATCAGATTTCGATATCAGGTGTATTCCGGATGAAATAAAATTACAATATTATGTGATTTGTATGAAAAGCACAAATATATTGGAATTCCGGCATAAAAGAGATGTCAGCCCAGAAAAGAGCCTGGGAACTTTTCTAAAAACACTGATTCCATAAAGATAACCAAGTGCCAGTTTAATGGCTAACTCACAGCGTGACCCCACTGCCATAAACGTGAGCTAGATCAAATCATAAGTAAGACAGTACATGATCCAGATCTAAAATAAAGCTAATTATTGAACAGGCTAGTTCTGTAAACTTGACTTGGTATATAATTTACATATGTTCAAGTTCTATTGCTAAACACCTGCTGATCCCCTTTGGCCAATACATGGCTGAAATATATCAACGAATTCAATATAAGCATTAAAACAGAATCAGATTTATTGCACAAAATTTTTTTTCGTTGTCTTCGTTAGAGTTGAATGCTTTGCGTTCAACCGGTTATTAATTAGCCATGAAATTGATGGTCATATCAGACATACGAGAATTATCTTGAGCTAAAAAATTTTTAATTGACATTTACTACTGCATTAAACCTATAATTTATAGATTTTTGTGTAAAAAACTAATCTTAAGTTTTATACTAAAAACAAAAGTTATTTTTAAAGAATAATTATATTTAAGTTTTTTAACTCTTTTTTTACATAATTTTTAATTTGCTTTTTAATTATGAAAATTAGATTAAATGAGAAATTATTATAATTTTTTTCGCTTATTATAACGTCTGTTATGTTTTGAATGCATTCATAATTTCAAACATTAAAAGATTTCATAACAAAAGTCAATAACATTTCGGATAATAAATGAATTTTTTCTTCAAAATTAGCCACAAATTAATGGCAATAAAAAAAAGATTTAAAAATAAGAAAAATATACGAAAATATTATTTCAAAATCTATGACATATTTATGTATCGATTAAAAGAGATTTCAATTTATTCAATACTTGTAATGACATTAATTAAAGTGAAAAATAAATAAATAAAATATAATTTATTATACAATCAAATAAAATAAGAGAAAAAACACTAAAAAAAATGTAATAAACTTTGATTTCTAGTTAAGAATTATAATGTATTGAACTCAAGAATATTCTTGAGATTATTGACATCACATACACAGTAAGTATGGAATTAATAAAATATATGCAAAAATATATATAATTAAGGCTTAGTTCTCGTTATCTGATTGACAATAAAATTATTTTTTAGGACATTATATGAATAGATATTAAAATTGAATTTACTCTCAATTTAATTACACTTTTCCTCTCGATCTTAAATGTCATACAATTTGAATATATATGCAATAAATTTCGTTGCATTAACTCGTTTATTCATTATAGGATGTGCAAGGGTTACAACTGAATGAACCATTTAAATTAGTCCTGAACTTTTTACCTGGAATAAATCAACTAAATTCTACCTTGTCCAATATCGATACAGATTTTAAACAAGCTAATTTTGACAGTCTTCGAATAAATTGACTTTTCATTCGAGTAAATTAGGAAAAATATTAATTAGCTTGCTAGTATCATTAAATAAACATGCTAATTTATGTTAAACCCTAACATCAAGTAACTGGCTCATTTATTTTTTTATTTCACATCATAAAAGTTATGCAAAATTCTTGAACTAAACGCTTGTATTCACTGTTGCAGTAAAAATGGTATTCAGTATAAGAAGGGATAATAATTAAATGCTTTACTTGTTTTAAATTAGTTTTAACACAAATTATATTCTTTATGTAAATTTTTATATGTGTTTTTTGATGAGGTCTGTCCTCTCCTTTTCCTCCCAGTCCTACACTAAAGTCACTGATCGTTTGATTGCATTTTATTTCCTAAACTTTTCATTTTTATAGTGAAAATAAACTTATAATGAATACTAAATAATAGTTTTTCGTGTTTTAAATAAAATAATAATTTGACAGAAAAGCATCAGAACTGCCATCAAATCCAATAATGATATTCATGTAGTAATACAATCGATAAGAATATTACATATATTTTGTTCCTATTCTTGAAAAACACTATCAATTTCTGAATCAATTCTCTTATTATTAAGTTATTATAAAAACTCATTTAGAAATCATTGTCTTTTAATCTATATTTTGAAAACCAATGAATATTTTAAAGATTATCACAAAAAATACACAAAAAAAAGTAAACCAATTAATCAACTGATATAACAGTAATTGCAGCTAATATTTGAGCCGAAAATCAAACAAAAAAACATATTCTTATCTAATGTTTAGAATATTTTGTTTGAATGCAAAGGAATTCCATTAAAAAGATAGTCAAATGAGACCAAACCTATCAGACTATCAGATAATGAATTTTACATATTTTTAAAGCTTATAATATTTTTTTCTCAATTAGTAGAGAACTAGTTCACTATAAACTGTCAACATTGTCAACATAGTGCGTGACATGACCAGGTTTTTATTTATTTTTGCTCTTGTTCTTTTTTTTCTTCATAATCAACCTTATTTTTAGCCTTGAATTTAAATATATTCTCGATATTACTAGCATATTGTACCTGTCTCAATATGTTTTAACAAGCTTAATGCTTGTATTATGTTTTAGTATAGAGCTTGAGCATCTTTGATAAATACTAAATCAAAGCTTGGATTGTAATTGTGTTCATAAATAATAATAATTATTAATTGATTTTTTTTTCTTAATAAGAAATTCTGATCTGAATTATTGGTAAAAATCAATTTTCAATTATTAATTCAAAGCAAAGCCTGGTTTACATTAATAGCATTTTCTAACTTATAATTGATTAATACGTTCCGCAAATGTATTAATAGTATTCATTAGTTATTAGATAATACTTAGAACTGATTTAATTCAATAATAAATGCTTTTATTATTCATTCTATAAAAATAGTATTTTAATGTAAAAGGAGTATATAGTTTCGAAAGCTATTCAACTATAAAAAAGGAGATAGTTAATGTCCAATATCATTTATAAACAGCATGGTATAATTTGTGTCTACGCAATTTTTATTTAAATATAAAAATCATATAATAAGCTTGATAGTTTCGAAATAGCGCAGCTTACAATTAATTTAGTAATTATTGGCAGCAAGAGGAGCTAAAATTTTTCCGTGTCGAACCTTGTTTTATAATTGATGAGTTAAATAATGAAAGAGTTGAAAAATTTATTGTTTTTCTTCTTCAATGTTAGATAAATACTGTATTAGTAGTTATTTGGGCCAAACATTTGTATCAATTAAACTCGTTTTAAAAAAAACAAAATAAAAATTATTATCGGATTATATAATATATTTTGTTCCTTAAGAAACACAAATGCATTGCAAATGTATGGCATTATAATCGCGTATTTAATTATTTTCTATACATGTCTTACAATTTAATAGCTGTTATTCACTCCGTTCTGATCGATCTTTTTTGCTGAACGAATAGTATATTTTAGTTTTTGTTTCTATAATTTTATTTCTGAACACTTTTTTTTTGTTGATTATATGAAATCAATTATATTTAATCTTAATTTAATGAGTAGTTTATATTTTAGGCATTTTTTTCGTAAGAATTTGTTTTTATGCGAAATACTATTTGAAAAATAAAACTTTTTTTTTAATGTTATATTTTGTCGGTTGAAGTGATTCAAAGTTTTTGTGTTTTCCAGACATACAGACAGTGATAATCATTGGTTGAAAAATAAGTTTAGAAATTGTTATGAATCGATAGCATAATATTGTAGGCATCAAAAGCCTACAGATTAGTAATTGATCTGATTGTAAACTTTTAGAGAATGTTAATGCATCCTGTTCATGTTTATAAACTTATTTGTTCCAGAACTTTCGATTGCATAATCATTACTCACTTAATATTCAATACTTTGTAGTCCGTCTCTAACACACTCTGTATGTGTGCACACAATGTGTTAACTCTTTTATAACTTTGTAAATTGTAATTCATTTTATATCTTAATAAAAGTTTGTGAACTACCAGAAAATTTTTGTTCCATTTCTAACTTCATATTTACAATATATGAATTAAGCATGGTCTTATAATATGTAAATTGGCCTTTATAAAAATCATTAATCTAGTTATTGATAGATAGAATAGTATTATTAATAGCACTGCTCCCCTACTTTAAGTATACTTTGTATTTGAATGACTCTATGGTTGCAATGCTTCCGGAAATCATTACTTTTTTATTGATTGCATAAAAAGTGAAACTATTGTCAAAAACACGTGTTTTTTATCAATTGATAAAACACTTGAGATATGCCATCGATTTGCACGAAACGATTGACTGCCGGAGAGGTTATCATTGAATGCAAACCTTTGATACATGTCTTGAAGACTAAATTCAAAGGAGAATATTGTGATAATTGTCTGCAGAGATCGGATTCACTGAAGAGATGCGCGAAATGTCTGCAAATGTTTTATTGCGACAGAAATTGTCAGACATTTGATTGGATTCACCACAAGAATGAATGCAAACTAATGGCAGTCAAGAAGTCGTTTAATTTCGACGAAATGCAGAGAATATGCATTCGATTCATGTTTTGCATCAAAAATGACAAAACATTTGCCACAAAAAGACATCAATCGGTCGACGGATCCGATGTCTGTCTCAATGATATCGCAGTCAATGTCAAAGAATTGGTTAAAAACAGAGAACTTATGGAGAGTTTCAATGAATGCAAAGCTCTGTTCAAATACTTGGGCTTAAAGTTCAAGCATTTGTTCCATTGGTTGGGAGTCTTAAACACAAAACTACTGATTATTTCTCTGATGACAATCAATGACAGTTCGGCTGTCAATACATCCGAACCAACAAACCATTTGAACCGACCCTTTAATTACTACTGTTTCGGTCTATACATCCAAACCTCAACTCTAAGCCATTCATGTCTTCCAAACACAGCTATTGTTAACAATGGTATCGAAAATGTATTGAATTTTTTCTGTTTTTGTTATTCATTCGTATAATCCGTTTGACAGGACTTACACTACAAGTGCGAGCCATGAAAGCGATTGGTTCGGGAGAAGAGCTGACCATTAGTTACATTGATTTGTATCGGAATAAGACGGACAGACAGTCAGATCTGAAGCAGTACTTAATTGACTGCAAATGTCTTAAATGCGAACAAACACTGGACTCAGGAGTCGATTACCAATCCGTCCGTCAGTTCATTCCACGTTTGACCGCATCGTCTATAATACCGGCGCTGAGAACAAAATTCCTGTCAATCCCTGAGTTCGTGTCAGACCTGAACACAATATTCGGCCAATACTTCCCACAAAAGACACTGATTTTGGGTCAGCTCTCAGTCATGTGTTTGAACCCAATTCGACTCACATTCCCGGATCTCATACCTGCGCTCATTCTCTCAGAATTGGCCAAACAATTGGATGACTCTATTCGCGTAACCCATGGAGAGAGCCATCCGTTCAATAGACTAATTGTCGAGACTTTAAGCAAATATTAATGAATCGAATCATTCGAAACACTGTTTCCTAAAAACAGAATATTCTGTAAAATCTTATAAATAAATAATTTTTTTTTGTTTTCATTCAAATTAAAAAAAACATTTGTTTAATAAGAAAAAAACTTTTAATACAAATATTTGTGAATAATATTTAGTTATTATACGAATCGATAATAAAATGTTTTCAATTCTGGTCTTATATTCGTCAACAGATTTATTGATTTATTCATTGATTGTATACTTAAATGGATTGAAAGTAAACATAAATATAAAATAATTTCATTGTTTGAATACATTTGGTATTCAAATAATTTTTTGTATTTAATTAATTTTTTTTTCTCATCACAAGTACTGTACTGTAAATCAATATTTTGAGATATCTTTGATGTGAAGCATAGGCTAACTGTGCCATTCGTACCATATATAGCAAAAGAATTCCAACAACTTATTTTCAAGAATATAACCTTGTTCATATTGTGTTTTGAAGACTCAATAATAACAGAAATGTTTGAAATCATTTATAACTTCAAACTAATTGAGAGCTTAAACAAGAAATTCATTCCAATTGTGCGAACAGTGCTTTGGTTTTATCGGATTATTGGCATCAGTTTCGGTGGACTTACTATAGAATCGAACGGAATATTGAAAACCAATAAATACCTCAAGACTTACAGCTATATTGTGTTCACAATAACTGTTGTTCACAATAGTATTCAATTGATTAGAACTCTTAATAATTCCGAAGGAATCCGAATATATCTGAGTGCAGATGGTTTACCCTTCTTCCTAATGTACTGGGCACAAATTGCATTCAAGCTATACATTCTATTCTACATTAATCACAAAGGCTTTGAAATAATGACTATTATTATTGAGAATTTCAAAGACTATATCGAATATAAAATTGAAAAGAAATTGATTTTAGTATTGATTTTATGGATTTCTCATATTTTCTATTTGTCTTTTGTGTCGATTAAAGCACTTTTGCGTAATTATAATCCAATGCTTATATATCAGCAGATCTACGATACAATTGAATACCAGTTGACTTATAACTATTTCATGATTGTTCCCACTATAACCTGGATTGTTTCCATGTATGGCTCAGATATTTTAGATGACATCCATAATAATCTGGTCAAAATTAAGCTTGCTTATTCTGGTACGTATAGCCATTTTTCAATAATCGATAAAAGGTTTTAAATGACCAGTAATCAATTGAATTAAAAAACCTAACTAGTTTAGGAATGTCTATTAATATTAATATAGTTACCATGGTACCACTAAAGCAACATAAAATATTTACCAAGATTAAAATCAATTATTTACTCGATAATTGAAAACTTTATGATTGTTTTTAGCAAATAAGCACAGGTAGAATTGCACCTACTAAATTTTAACCATCATTGAAAATATTTTCACAGCAATTGGTATACCTGTCTCAATTGATATTTTATTTGTTCCAATAGAGAACCGGATTCTATCGGGAAATAACAGAATATTTGTCGACAAATCTCGTCAGTATTTAGAGAATAAAATATTATTCGTCAGAATTCGGGACACAATCTGTGAATTGGATTCTCTTCTCTCATATATTCTTGTATTCAAAATGCTGTTCAATATGTCTGCAGTTATGCTCAATATATACGCCTTTTCACTGCCGGACAAGAGCTTAAAAGTGAGACATATGACTGAAACGATGGCTTTCCTCACCTTTTCTGCCATTTTTGAGACTATTGTCAGTTGTTTTGTCTGCGGATTAGTTCCCGAAAAGTCTGAGAAAATATACGGAGTTTTGGATAAATTCAATTCAAATGAATTGTCTGAATATGAATACAAAGAATTAAATCGGTTTCAGAATATTTCGAGAGAAAACACATTCGGTTTCACAATCGGAGGCTTCGCTTGTATTAGGAAAACGACATTAATTTCAGTAATATTTGAAACAAAATTATTATTACTTTTAATTGACTTTTATTCCTATTCTTCTCAACAGATATTCTCATTCGTATTGAATTATACTATTATTTTAGTGCAAACTTCAAAATCTAACTGACCTTATATTGGTTATCAATTAGCAGGGCGCAAATTCATTAGAAAATATTCTTCGTTTGATTGAATACAAAAATTGTATTCAATTTTTCTTATAATTTGTCAAATCTATCGAAAATTACAATTCAATGACATTATTCTTAACTCAAATTATATTCAAAACAAAATACAAAATATTTTTATTTTAATTTAAAAAATACATTAAATCATGAAAAATGAATAGAAATTTAGTTTTAAATAAAATCCGAAATAAATGAAAAATATTTTAAGAATTGAATGGATTTTAAAGCATATTAATGAGTAATCAATTGAATTAATAATAAAAATGAAAATAATTGAATACAAGTCCGAATACACATAGGAATAGCAGTATTGGAGCAGAACTGCGATAGGAATAGGCACTGCCGGCCAGGTAGTCCTTACACATGTAGTCAGTCACTTCATGTGTCTTCACATCCTTGCAGTAGTCCTCAGACTGTCCTCTCTTCACATTCAGACCATTTGCCTGACATTGCTGTTCAATCACCGCATACGCACTGTTGATCTTCTCTTCCCATTCCTTATCCACTTTGCAATGCGAACGAATCTAAAGAACAATTGATTGAAAATCAAAGAAATAATGAAATATTAAATCAGAATTCGTTTCATTCAAACCCAATGTCTATTATATTCATCCATTTCACTGTAATTTTCCCCGAATCAAATTCGAAGCAGCACTTAGCACTTGGAAGGGCTGAAACTGAAGTATTCCAGGTTCCGTACCATTTAGTTGCGGAACAGTCGTTAAAGATGATCGCCATTGTTATGGGATTTCTGTCGCAGTCTTTCGGCTCTTGTGCTACGAATCCACTGAACAGAACCATAAGAATAACGAAATTCAAAATTAAACTCATTTTGCAATCAATTAATTCTAATCTCTATTTATATCTGAAATTAATTGAATATTTTTGTTATCAGATCTAAGAATAACTGAATTGAATTGAATTCTGAAAATCGAATAAAAAGTGTTTTGAATTTTGAATTGTTGAGATCGCGCTGTATGTGTGCGGCAATGAGAGAGAGAGATAGCGCGCGAGAAAAGAGCCTAAGTTTCCAACTCTTGTCGTACAGTATAGACAACTTCGCTATCATTGAGACAATCATCTGATCTGTGGATCAATTCATGTTTTTTGTGGCAAATGTCTCAACAGATTCGATGCAAAATATTAATCGAAGTAATAGTCTCTGGTATTCATCCAATCGGTTAATCAGATCCACATTATTGGCCATTAGTTTGCATTCATTTTTGTGATAAATCCAATCAAATGTCTGACAATTTCT
>JAQIWA010001165.1:0-20614 GCA_034693305.1 Eueremaeus valkanovi
CCCATTTTCAAACAAAAAATGCCCTTGATACTAAATCTTGGGTCACAAGGTCCTTTCTAGCTTACCCTGCAATATTACACATTTCTCAATTGTTGACATCTATACTTTAATAGATTCATTTATCGGTATTATATGCTGTCAAACGAATGTGTATTGCCATTTAGCCACAACAAAATTGGCTCTGGCACAAATTTTACCTACTTTGTACCCAATGTTCAAATAGAAAAGAATGCACCGTGCTATTAAAGTGATCAATCTAATTTTGATATTTAACTCAATTTATATACCAATCGTATACTAAGTTAAATACAATACTGATTGGCAGAAAAATATTTTATTTGTTTCATACTCTGAGCACAACTGGTGTCACAGTCTTTGATATAACTTCAGAATAAAATTATTGATCGGAAGAGCGTTTGCGTGCTATTGATTGATCCGTACGAACAGCAGATTAGAGTAATAATTGTTATATTCATATAAATGTTTAACAGAATTTAGATTTATTTATTGAATGTAATGAAATGATAATCTAATTATGTTATTTGCAATTAATTAATCAAATATTTATTAATAAAATGAATTCTATTGAATAGATATAACAGTTTTCTAAATGAAAGGAATTTATTTATATAAAGGTTTAAATGTATTTGAACTGCTTGTGTGTAGAGGTTAGACACTATTGACCACTCAATCAAATCAATTAACAACAAATCTATTTTTGATATTTATTCAAAAACTTATCGAATCTAATATTGTTTTGTAATCATATTATTTAATATTTTTTCATTTTATTTAATGTATTGATTAATAGGCTATAATATTGATCTTGTTAACACATGTCGGATGGTATGACCACAAGCACATGCTATTGCAATGTTCAAGAGATAAGTCCAGAATTGTTAAGAGTATTATTCAAAAAGTAATTATTATTTTAAAGATATATTGTTTTTAAAAATATTCATAAGAATTGTTGTATTCCTAGAAATTCGTTCCCATATTAGAGAGATATAGAGTGTCGATGCCTATGGACTGTCCATTCCATCCGCAGCGAGACTTTTTATGGTGGCCTGAGAGCGAAGACGAGGAGGAAGAGGAAGACGACGATGAGCTGAGCTTTCAATGGACCTGTCCTTTCTGTGGCTCTTCTTTCATGTGTGCGGAAAGGCTTGCAATACATTGGGACGAAAAACATAGAATCGATTCAATTCATGTGATTCACAGATTCTAAGCCTTATTACTGACTAAACATTTAATACAAAACAATATAATATTAAAAGAGTTTTAAACTATTGTATAGAATGACGACTCCATATGTTTGGCCGACTTTTGCGATATAATGAGATGTGATGTCATTATTGCTAACAAACGGAAACACAGAAACAGATTTAGATCCCGGGCTTTGTCTAAAAGTAAAAAACAATTGAAGCCTAAAAGCGAATGCGATTCAGAAGAGATGAAAGCATTAGAGAATCGTTGCGTATATGTTGTCCGTCAGTGCACTCACGGATTGCTTTGGAATATTTCAATCAAAGACTATCGCGATATTGAGTACGACTTGATAGCATCGGTTTGCTCTTATCTCACTTGTGATCGATATTTAGACGACTATTCAAATGAGGTTTAATTGAACTATTAGTTCAAAATTATTGGTTAATTAGGAATAATTGCAATTATTTGCAGAGCCGTTACGTTCCGTTGACTCTATGTATGGTTATTGGGATTATAATGATTGGAGGCTTCTGTTTGTGCTATTATATTGTTTGGATACTATTCGAGTGAGTCGTTCATAGTTTTTATAATTGATAATCGATTAGAATAATAGACAAAACTTAGTACTTAGTCATACAGTATCTATAAGTAGAGAAAGTAATGCTTAAATTCAAATGTTTTGGCTATTCTTTCCTTTAGACTAATTGAACAGATTTTTTAATTGGATTCTCTATTCTTTGATTTATTGTTCCCATTAATAGCCATAGCATTGAAATTTTTGAGAGCTATTAAGTAGTGATTAGTTTAGTAATGATTAACTAAAGTATGAAAGCATATTCGTATTGTCCCCCACTAGCAGTTCCCAAAACACTTCACCATCCGATCCATTCAATCGAAAACATTTGTAATCTTTGATTCAATTACCGAAAGCCTCATCAACTGATTGCTCAGTCTATAGCGTTCTTGCAATTGAGTCAGGTATAGGACTATAGTGTAGTTATAATGTCATTATTACTAATTATCATTAACTCTATTAAGGAATGCTTCTATCCAGGCATGAGCACCAGTAGTCTATCAGAAATAAACCTTGCATTTAATTGTCATTTTATGTGAAATAGCAGCTAGTTTAGTTTAGATTATTGTAGTTTCTATTTTGTTCGATAATATTATTTCATATAAAATATACAGAACTTATGATTGCATTCATTCATAATTGTCTCAATCCATAGAGAATCGCATGAAATGAAAAGAAAATTATTTGATTTTTCTTTTTTTCTTACGGAAGACTTGAATTAAAAAAATGCAGACTTTCCTAAAAGAGTCTCTTCTAAATCCAAATCCATATGCAATTCACTCAATACAAGAACAATTCGTAAGAAAATTGATAAATCAAATGATTATGCATTCAATGGTATTCCTGACGTTTATCATATTCTGAAATCGGGGTAAAATGAGTTGTGGGAATAGACTGAAGTGTGGGAATCAGGCCTTTTTATGAGTGTGCATTCAGCCAATCGTAGAACATCACGTGGTTTCGGGATTATTATTATTCCTCACATACGCCTAATGTTAAAAATGGGAGTAAGAGAGTAACAAAGTGTACGAGGGGAGTGCTGGGAGAGCAGGCATACTAATGGTGTTAAAAAGACTTGATGGAGACTTGTTCTGGGCACCTATACAGTGACAAAGTAATAAGCAATCCTCATTTCTGTGGGTAATTTTCCTACACTTTTATTTGGGAACTGATATTCATTATAAATATTTTTCCACAAACGTAAAAGTTTTATCCAATGATCATCTATAATGTGGTTTTAAGTCATTTTTTGTACTGGGAATTCAATTCCTTTTTTCCCATCATTATATTTTCCCAAAAAACAGGGAATTCCGGGAGGGAGTTTATTGGGAGCTTCCCTGTGAGGGAAAATAACTCGAACGCTAGTTACAATAAACTATAACATTTATACCTTCACTCAAATATGTGCAGAATTTTTGGCGCCAAATTCAAAGGTGTGGGAAATCATTTTCGATAACTGTACAGTTCCCCCAATTCAAAGTCCCCATAGCTTTGTATTTAGAGCCAAAAATACTCCAAGAATCTGACTATATATTCAACTTTACAAATGATGTTAAACCCAAATCTATTCATGGTGACAATTGACTATGGCATTTTTACCTTGACTCAAATATTTGCAGTATTTTGGGCGCTAAATTCAAAGGCATGGGGAGTTCGAATTTGGGTAACTGTACATTGTATGGCCATCTCTGGCCAATAACTGAATTATATTAAAACTATTTAATTGTTTAATTTATAATTATTTTCAAATAATTGTCTCATAAATGACAAAATAATTAAAAAATAAGTTTCATTATCCGTGCAATCATTGTAATTAAGTTAGGCTTAAATTTAATTAATTTCTGATTGAATTCTTCTATTTTCGAACAAATGTTTAGAAAAGTATTATTTAATTAATTTGAAAGAAACCAATTCAAGAGTTTGTCTGAGAAATACAGCAATGAATGTCTGCACAAAAATAGTTTAATTGAAATAATACTGTTATCAAAGTCTTAATTCTTAATTATTCTCAGTTATGTTAATCAAGTAAAGCAAATATATTACTATTCTTTGCACTAATTTATGAGTTAATACAATATTGATTATAATTAAGCAAAAATTGTGAGAAATTTTTATCGTGTTTTCGCCGAAACTATTAATTTGTGTCAAACGCTTTGAATTAATGATATAACTGAATGAATCAATAGCTCATCAAATAATGGTCTTTCAAATCCATTCTTTATGCGATAGAAATCTCATATTATTTATATTTTATCCATTAATTATCACATAAATGAAAACGAATCTAAATATATGATCAGAGATGCGGTTAATTGCAAAATATTATTCAAATAAGTAATCCTATAAAATAGGTTCTGTGCAAAAACCAATTTGTATTTTGAGTTACTTGACTACAAAATCAATATTTCCTATTCATATGGTTAAGGCCTTCATTCAGGCTTTAAAATCTTAACAATTTATGCCCGTCCCTCTAACAAGGACAACTGTCTACTAGCCCCACTATCGTAGAAAATGTATACTAGCTATTTATGTGATTTAGAAGAATGGCAGAGAATTGAAATTGGTACAAAATTCTTTCTGATGAAAATCAAAGTGGACTTTCATTTATAAACAATGACCAGTGTACTATAACGTAAGATTCGCGAATCTTACACAACAACATTATTGCTGGTGTAATATTGGGTTCAGTGCTATAGAGTGTACTTTACTAATACATATACATAGCTCATGGGTCTAAATGTATATTATGTGCACCAGGGGCAGCAAGTACCTCAAAAAAATTATCCTCTGACAATGACCCATCGAATATCTAATACTCCGGTCCTTTTTTCTAGTCGCTGGCCGGTTGTCCACCCATGGAGTGGATAGACAAACGAGTGCTGATATTAGAGTATTATTCAATTTTTAGATTTATTTAGTATTTCTAAAGCAAAACAATTTAATTCTTCCATAAATTTTTAAATTCTCATCATTTGTTTCGTTAGACTTATTGTTAGAAATATTGGTTTGAAATGAACTGCTTATCTGTCGTAACAGTCACTGTACGCATAGAAGGATTACTCTTAAAGAATAATTAGTTTAAATTTTTTATTCATTGAAGAAAACATTTTTAACTAATGCTTAAAGACTTTATGTTTTGATCTCTTTATTTGTGAATCGAATAGCGATTTAAAGCAAAAATTACAAAATAAAACATTTTCGATGAAAAAGTCCTCCCCTTTGAGCCGATCTAATATTAGTCTCTGGTACAGTATTAGAGACTGTGTTCAAGGCACAGCCAATGTTCTGATATCTGACCGGACACATGAAGAGCCCATCGCAACCACCAATAATTATTATGGCTGACCATTGAAGGCACTCAAACTACAGCTAAAGGGAGAACACTCTAACCATTGATGAATTGATGGACTTTTTAAGAATAATTAGGAATACAATAATCAAATCTGTGAACATATCTGGGTAGCACATAGAAGACTGGACAGTTTGCTAGAATGATTGTTGAAACATTTATGATAGGTGAGTATAGAGCTCACATTTTGAAGAAGGGTTCGATCGTGTTATGCTCATAAGTAGCTTTACCGGCATTTTGATGCTCTATTGATAATAAAATACTCTAATAACTAATTTTCAAAACGTCTGTAAAGCTCACTTATGAGCATAACACGATCGAACCCTTCTTCAAAATATATGTGTCTATACTATAAAGACTCACAGTGATTGTGCTATCTTCTTGTGCACTATAATCCATAGCAGTTTACAAAACAACACAATATTCTTACTTTAATTTACTCTTTATATTCTCAGAAAGACATAAGTCTTTAAATCTGATATAAATCTGAGCCGGACTCAAATTTATTTTCGGTTTATTTAGTGCTATAACTGCTTGTATGGAAACAATGTCTCGAAAGACTTTTAAAATTGGTTTCCCTGTCATATACTGTACAGCACTTCAGAATTAATTCTGTTTATTGTGATTTATTTGAAGTATTAGTCGATATTTGAATATAAGTATAAATATATTCAGATATGTGTTCATCAGAGAAGCCGAAACTATACACTTTGAATTGAGCAAGGTAAATAGAGAGCTCAAACTAATTAAACCGACATGATAACATTATATTTTTAACTCAATCATTGGCTATTAGTGCCGGAACCATTATCCTTTGCTCATAAGCCTCGATGGCTTATTGAAGAGATCCAGTCTTCAGTGTCTGATATTTATTGAAAAGTTTGAGCCATTAAGACAACAATCTTCGTAAGAGATGTTTCTCTATAGACAGACAGTTCGGGCAAAAGTTTAGTGTTTTAGTTGCGTTGGATATAAGACTGTTCTTTATCTAATGATATGAACTAAAGGAAGGCTAACAACAAGTTTCGTTAGTATATGAGCCGTAAATTACAGGCACAGAAAAATTGGCTGAAGAGAAGAGTATTCAATAAAACGAACAAATATTCCTAAAAGAGATTTCTTTGGAATTATTCGACTGTTCTGTTAGTATCAGATATAAAGTGAGAAATGAATAGTCGTATTGTGGCTATGCATTTGATTCTATGCTAACTCTCATCAATGCACTTTTCAATGATGTGCAGGCAAGCAAATGAGCATGAATACATCCTGGCCTTTCATGTGATTTGAAACAGGGAAAGGTTACTATAAATTGGTCCAAATTCAATCAAAAGCCTAATTCAGTCGAAATCTATTTAATTCGAGTTTTATTTTCATTATTTTCACACAATATTATCACATGATTAGAGCCCAATCTGATCATTTACCCTAGTCCTTTGGTATTGCCAGTCCTGCACATTGTGCTAGTATAAAGATTCACCCAAAACCATTTGAGAAATAAAGTAAAAGCGACCTAACATTCAATGCAATCAGAAATATAGTTTTGAAAAGAGAAGGAAAAATCGATTAATTGGATGCAAAAAAAAGTTTTAACTTATATTAATATCAGACAAAAAGTATGACATGTTTTGTATCGTTTCCTCTACTCTATTGACTTTCTTATATGAAGTTTCAATAAGTCTCTAAACTCTGTATATTATTATTGATGACAAAATACACTATATTTATGGCATAAACTAAACTAAATTAATTTAAATTACATTTTAACGTATTCTTAGTGTATGTGCAATAAATATAATAATTCTTTCGTACAAATGATTCATTTGAACTCATATTTAATGATTAAAAATATTCGCTTCACTATTAGATAATCTATTTATAAAATATCAATATTATGCTTATGGATAGGATTTGCTTTTTGATGATCTTTTGCCTGTAAAACATATCCCGGATAATTAAGACTCGTTTTTCCAGACTCTGTTTATCACTTATAAAAGTCGTTCTTTCATTGAATGAGTAAAATAAATATTTTATTTTTAAACAATTCTTTTGATTAAACTAAAAAACTTTTGAAATATTTGAATTGTGTCTGAGATTCAGTATCAAAATAAACTGACACAATTAACTTCATGTATATAAAAAAGATCAAAAAATAAGCACAACTTCTATTGATTACTAATATTCTAGAGTGAATTATAACTTCATTTATTAATATAAGTCAAACACTTCTATAAAATATTTTCCTCAACTAACAAGCAAAGTCAGGATATCATTACATAAGTATTGCCCCTGTAATTGAAAGGGTAAACTTTTTAGTGTGAAGTTATCTTCACTGCAATACATTCACCCATAGTAATGTATGTGTGTATGCATTGCAATGAAGATAACTTCACACTAAAAAGTTTACCCTTAATATTACAGGGGCAATACGCTAGAAATCATCTTTCTCAATTTTTAGTGTTCTCACTACTGTTTTTATTCATACAATATTGATTTTTCGAATAGATGATCTTGTTGCCATATAATTTCATGATAACCTACGTCCACTGTGATATTATTCAACTCACTATAACTCTGATATTATATGATTACTAATTAAATGATTATATATTACAGTATACAAAAAAGATTAATTAACTTTTGACAAAGTTGTGAGGGTGCTTTCAATGCTTTCTATAGTCCTTTCGAACAATTCCAAAAATGAATGGGAAGAGCCATTAATAACTAAGTCATTGTAACTCAGGTTAAAATGTTTTGATACAATTCTCACTGTAAACTGCACTTCACTGCAAAGCATAGCAAATCTATTGCACAGTTATTCTCATTTTAGTTAAAGGTTTGAAATTCAAACTTTGAATACCTAAAAATTAGGTTGGTATATATTTCTTTTAATAAACTCGAGCTTGAACCTGCTAATTCTGTATTTGCTACACACGTCTAAACTGGCTTATCTCTGGTTTGATTATATGAACTTAATTTGCGAAATGTCTTAATTGAAACAAAGAAAATGCAAAATAAATAAAGAGATATTGATTTGAATGAGTGAGTGATTCGAGCACTTAGTGATCAAACACTCAACACATGACACGTTAGCCGATAGTCTGTCTCTCTCTTTAGTAAATTGAAAACAAAGCAAATAATATATTCTTTTCTCAAAAAATGATTGATTAAACGCATTACTTCTTCTTCTTCTATACAACCAATATATCATTTCATCGTATGCGGGACATTTTCCTAATTGAAATTATCGAATTCCCACCCTTCACCTTATTTTTCATAAATCATGTGCTATAATACTGAACCTGAATGTAGTGCATGACGTCTATGCAATACATGTAATACTGAATGGAAAATAAGTACATTTACTATATATTGCATAGTATTATATGATTTACATCAGAATAATCTGATCCTTCGCGCCATTAAATCGCATATATATTTAAAATGAACTTGGAACAGTACGCTAGTATTCTTTCCATTCAATTTCAACATTTCAGAAGAATCTATACTAGCAAAAATTAATTGTATATTTATTTCCATTATTTACTACTCATTTATTTACAGTAATTAATGATTCTAGTCTAAACTTATTTTCCTTGATGAGGTCACCTAGCATAATAATTTAGTAGACTTAACATACCGTGTCCAGTTTTTAGTTATTACCAGGCTTCTATAAAGTATTGACCGGGAAGCCAATAAGCTTAAACTCTGGTTTGTCTCTATTGAATTGATACAATACTCTACAGCCCCTCACAAACCACTTTCTTGCAGTACATTATTATACAGGCATTCAGTGTAATTCAGTGTTAATTTTTGAATCAAAGAATAAATATATAATATAAGCCATAAGTTATAAATTCTTAGCTTTATTTCAAGTCTAGAAAATTACAAGATGTCAGAAAAGTATGTCTGCTTTGTGTCAATAAAATATTATGCTTTCAAATAAATGAATCAATGATTAAAAACTTATTTGAAGTTTGGTTTAAATATTATCCGTAAAAATCAATTTTATCACAAATTCGATTAATTATTTACTTTTATACTAAACAGTATTTCAAAAATAAAAATGTATTAAACTTTTCGATATTCAGCTTAAAAACAGTAACTTTTTATTAAGATGAGACGGGTATTAATGCTTATTTAAATTGTTACCAACAATTCTAGTCCTAAGTCTTTACAGAGCAATAGTCAGTCAAATTCGCTTCAGATAAGTAATCTTGCTATTCGTCAATATAACACTAAAGTGGCATCAATAGCATCCACAAACAATTATTACAAACAGATTGATCCAGTTGCATAATTTGCATCTTTGTAAAGTAGCAATCAATTCAAACTACTCGCTTATCTCGAGACCTCGTGTTTAGACTTATGATTAAAAATTTAATATTTATATATATCGATACTGTGGTTGTAATTTGAATTTAATAAAATGACCAATGTACTGTATGTCAGAGTATTATTTGAGCCGAAATCAATTTTGAATAATAAAAGTGTTCGGGTGATTCACAGTCATATTATAGATCTAAGGCTTAAACAAGTTTATGGCGCAAACATGGGTCGGACTGACGAATGAAAGCATTAATAAAACAATATAACGAATACATATCGTATGCGAATATAATATAAATTTATGGATCAAAACCCAGTATTATATATATATTATTTATTATTAGTTTTTTACGGCTTCTTATGATTCTCTTTATTCAATCTTTTGTTTTATTCCGACAAAACTCGAGTCAATCGATAAAATATCTAATATATGTGTCTTCACAGAAAAATTTCAATTTCTATGAAAGCTTTCGGAAGAATACAAAAATTCTGTTCTTATGACAAGTACTGGTAATTGCTCTGTATATGAATGGCTCGTATTCATACAATCAAATGAATCTATCATGCTAATTATAACTATTTAGTCAAATGTTCACTAAATCACTTCAATTGCAGAAAATAGTGTCAATTGTTTCGTGATTTTTGTCATTAAAGTATGAAAACACTTACCGTATGAATGACACATACATTGTATGATTAACAACTTGTTAAAAATTCCTTATTCAGGGTGATTACCAAAATGTATGCAAATTTACTCAAATCTATTCATTCTTATTCATTGCCAAACTTTTCCAAAGATTTCTTAAATTATAACTAAAAATTCAGATATATTTCGATATGATTTAAGGGTTGAACTAATCTTTTTTGCTACTTATATAGAATGCATAGTCATTTGTGAAAAATACGATCGGGGCTCAATTTTTGCTAACTTATTTGACATGACTTAAATATATTTCTTATAAGATATTTGTGAATATTTTAAATGATATTTCTTATGAATTGTAAAACACTCTGATTGAGGAATAAAGTAAGGATTAGATTAATATGTATTATATGAACTGTAAATTAAATACTGTATATAATTAAATAGAAAGCACTTTATATATCAAAAAGTTGCTCATTTCTATTTAAAATATTATCGATTTAAATAATTTAATCAAACAAAGTGAACTGTCTTTATTTATGAACAACATACTAATGGACCTGTTCTGAACTTATTCTGAATCTCAACACAGTCTTAACATATTTGAACCATAGCTCTGAAAGACTACCGAAGACCAGAGTCTGCTTCACACATGAAAATCTCATAATTACTGTAGTTATTGATTAATTCGACAGCTTTTGCACCAAACGATTAAAAGTATATTACGATCGAAAACATTATTAAAATTATTGTTGAAAATAAATTAGAACTAAATATAAATATAAATATAATTTATCAAAATTTTAATCACTTATTGATACTATAGATATGTTTTTATGCATTTTGAAGTGTGTGTGAAGTATTGCAATAAACCGACAATAATTGCTTTTGATTTAGCAAGATCATTTAATATATTTCTGTTGAGAATATGTACACAAAGTTGAGTTTATATGAAAAATCTATTTATAGATAGAATTGAAGTGTTTCTGAATAAATGCTAAAAATAGACAGAATTTTATTTAATATTAGATCCAAAAATCGATTTTCTCAAAGAATCGCTGATTTTTTGATTAAACATTGTATCGCATAATATATGCATATGTTTTGTCTGAGTTTTCTAACTTTTAATTTTATTTTTATTTATTCAAAAAAATCTGAAACTCGAATAAAGTTCACTCAAATCTTATTTAAATTAGAATTAAATTATTTTTAATAATATAAAAGCCTAAGAAATGAGATTTTGATAGCAATTTGTGGCTCAAAACTTCAATTGATTTCTAGGGGTTCTATCGAACAAATCTCAAGGACAGTAGGCTTCCTCTGGCTTGCCCTGGTGATCCATTTTGTGGAATATTTAAGAAAGCTCAATTCATATATAAACCAAGGATATCAGAGAATTTCAAGGAAAATATTTTTGGAATAATAATTGATTAAAAAATGAATGCTTTGATTTGGAAGAGCATAATCGAGTATAATAACTGGCAATTGAGGGCATACTACCCAGGGGAAATATTTAGGTTTTATCTTTTTGGCATTCTATACATTGTATTGATATATCAGTCAATACTGAGACTTATTAAGAGTGAAAATGATTCGTTCATTAGAAGAGATTCACTCAAATGTGATACTGTATTGAGAGATGTGCACAAGTATTCAGACAAATGATATTGATTTAGAGGAAATCTATACCGGTAATTTTACACTTATTTAGATTATGCTAAACCAAAGAGTTTGGACATCTTTGTTAGTATTAAATATTTTATTTTTTAGCGTTTGAGTCGACAATTAATGGAAAGGATTTATTGCGAGAGAAGTAATTCAAAAAATAAATAGAATTTCATTTTGGTTGCCATAAAATCTTTGTAATGAAAATAAATCAAATAAATTAGAAATTTAATGAAGAATTCTGTTTTAGTTATTCTCTTTAGTCATATAATATATTTATAGAAATCGTTTCGCATTTTCTTTCTTTCATTAGGAGTTTAGTTAAGACTCTTTGAAATATAATTTAAGATTAGATTCAGACAAAATGTAAATTAAAATTCTGTTATTCTGTTAACAGTAAAGAACAAAATCATAATGAATGAGGAGTGAGGTATATGTGCTTTGCATTCAAAGCCTCAATATATTAATATTTAGGGGCAAAGCATCTCAAAGGAAGCTTTGAGTCCATAGTATTCTTTTGAATCTCTTTATATTGAAATTATACTCAAATATTGTAATATCAAAGTCCTCAGTGAAGGCCTGAATAAAGAAGTTTTGTTAATCAAAATTTTTTTATATTCTCTCTAATACTCGGATATAATGTTAGACAATGTTTATGCGAAGTCCAAAACAGAAGTTGGAGAGCACTCACTCTTAAGCTTTGCATTTAATTTTAATGACTAGTGTTTATCAATGAGTTTATCGAATTAGAGCCTCTCCTCTCCTCTCCTCTCCTCTCATATCCTCTGCTCTCAGCCCATCTCCAAACCAACAAACGGCTCACTCTTTGCTACGCTTTTATTGATCCAGACTTTTGTACATTCATTGCCTGCACTCAGCAAAGTATGACAAATAAAACTCAAACAAATAATTAAATAATTAAATTCAATTCAATTAAGTGTCAAATTATTATTTGATAGAAACGGAAGCTTTGAATATACAATATTTGATTGCAATCTGTTGTGAGTTTAGTTCATTCAAGTTATTCGAGTATAAAATGAACCACATCTTCAATATTTTCTATACGAGTGCACCGGAGTATAAGCTAAATAAGCTATGGCTCGGAAAATAATGTTACATAACTTCTATCCATTGTCTTCAATGTTATATCATTTCACATATAATCAAGAATTGATCTCATACTCCAAGTCACTCGATATTACGCTTATGAGAAATGCATTCAAAGCTGAATAATAATTAATTATATAATTTAATTGTTATTATATTAATATGAACTCAACTTTTATATTCAAACGGATTATGAGCATAAAGATCAACAATATTTAGACCCATTGTTTAGACCCTATGTTTTGGATTCGGCATAAAATGCACGTAAGGTTGTAATGTAGGGCCGAAACTGTTTACTTCTGAATACTATTATATCTCTTCTTTTACATTGATTTCATGCAGTATTCTTGCCTTTAAAATAAGACCAAAGACACACTGTTTGAATTGTATTTTATAATACAGTATTATATATTACAGTAACTGTACATTGAGTTTGAAATACTGTTGATTTGAATTGGAATTAAATCCTATAAATATTATTTATAACAGTTTACTAATACAGTAGAGACTGACGTGAAAAGTCAGGCATAACGTAAAGATAGCCAAAACCCCTTTGAATCGGATAACCATTTATTTCTAATACTCTTTTGGACTCTTTTAAGGTCAGATAAGAGGATAAAGTTCAATCTTATCTGTATAACTTATCGCACTTAAATGGTGAGCCTGGCTATCTCTACTCTCATTTATGAAATAACCGCAAAAACGTGTGAAATAAGTCTTGTGTCAGAACTCATTAGTTTAGATGAGAATTCATTTCAACACAATCTTATGTGAGTTCTTCTCTACTTCTCTCTACAGTAGGACTATATGAATGTATAAGACTTTCGGAATTTATTCTACAATAATATCTCATTATTCTTGTGATTCATAGCATTTAAATACTTTCTAATTAGAGACAGAAAGACATCAATTATTGCTATAATTTTCATTTTCTTATAAAGAATTCAATACTATATTAGAGATTCTGAACTGCATTTCCATATAATAAACAGAACATTGAATTCATTGTAATGTCAAATAAATTAAATGAATTATACATTTGAAACGAGCAAAGAATCGATTGAAAAAAGTCCTCAAATAAATTGTGTCAACAAATATAAAAACAAAAATGAAAAATATATTTTAGAATAAATATTATATAAAATATATATAACTCATAAGTATTATAATATATTTTATTTTAGCCCAAAATAAATAACATTCATCTTATTGTTTATTCTGTCTCTTCTATGGTTGACATTACTTAGCATTGAATTTATATAATTTTAATCATTTTTATTTCACTGAAATATTTATCTTTCAATCCTTTATTTTACTATAAATAATATTTATCTATAATTTATATCTAAATATTTTAATTATCAGTTCGTTTCTCAACAATAATTGAATTTAGAAATGAATGTCTGAATGATTGCTTCAAATCATTAAATACAATGACATTAAAGACATCGCTTTTCTAATCCAAATATAAATTGATTTTTGAATCTGAATACAGTATAAGCGATCAAACGTTCAATCTATCAGTTATTCGAAACAATTTCTTTTCATTCAAAGATGAGCTGACTCTTCAGGCAATGCAACTGTGCCAATAATTTCATCCATGCAATTTTTATTCCAATCTTATCAACTCTAGTGATTACTTGAGTTAAATTCAATCTAAATGCTCATTAATTGACATTATTTTTCTAAAAATGACTGAATTATATAGAAATCAATCATTTTTCATCAATTTAAGCTTTACCAGGTAATTATGATTTATTGAGATTTCCTTAAGAATTTTGGTAGATCATTCAGAAAAATTCATTTAAATAGTCATCAGATAAATAAATAGATGAATACATTTCTGTCGAATTTTGAATTCAAAAATTGTCAAAATTAATGAAAATCTTATGAATATTTATAAACTAAATGTTAAGATATTTTCATTACAATTGTTTGACTTAAGAGTTTTGTTAAGATTAAAGCACACAATGTAAATGGTATGCATATAAATGAACCAGAACATACCGTCTCTTTTATTTCTATGTGATATCTGAGATGACAATGGGTTATGAGCTGACCATAGGATGGACGACCAGATCAGATAATCAGATTGTGTGCGATTAGAATCGGATTTGTTGTCACGTAAGGGAAGACTTAGACCAATAGAGTTATGCAATATTAGTAACTGTGAGAATGGAGTGACCAAAAGGATGGGTTGAAAGCGCGCTAACCAACAGATCCAACTCATTTGGAAGACTAGTCTGAATGTGATCACTGAATAGTAATAGGAAAAGAGCGCCAAATATTTTGAATGATTAAAAATCATTTTTAAAACGCAAACGTTTGGCAATGAATGGCATAAAGTGTTTAAACTTGAAATTCATTATCGGTTTCATCGAAAGCACAAATAGAATAAGTTTTTGCACTTTTTGTTATTATAGCTGAGAATTCTTGTTCTCTATTGAAGTCTATTCTATTGTTTTGTTAAGCACTAACACAAACATTCATTTTCTCTGTCAGTACTGTTTGCCATAAACATTGAATTCTCGGCCAATGCTTTCGTTCGCAACTGCTATCAATTGATCCTTTCATAGCCGTTGTGCACATCTCTGCTCTGCATCGATACTGTAGACTATACTCTATTATACAATACTCCTCTGGAATCAACTCAAATCAATTATACCAACCCTTATATCTTACCACTCCTTTCTGGCCATCTATTGTTCACATTTCACAATCTTTTATTGATCGCCAAAACGGTTCTAAAATTCTATAAAAATTTAAATGAATTTTTGAAATATTATTATAATTATGAAACTTTGTGTCAATTATTAATCAAAACCAATTCGACTCCGATTTCCGATAAAAGTTTTGCAATTATTAATTAGAAATAAATAAAACTCTCTATAAATGCTTTCAACACAAATATTAAACGATTGCTTTGGATATGCAGTATTAATACTGTATTTGAATTGTTATATACTTATTAAACAATACATGAATATAAATAGCGCTAACTTTTTTAATTGTACCTTTATTACCAGCGATAATCAGTTTTTGCTTTTTCGGCCAATCGAGTCAACGTTTTTTTGGGCAAACCCTGTAGAGTGTAATGATTGGCCGAAGAAGCAAAAATTGATTCTCGCTGTTTATTACTTTTAATATACTGTAATAGACTGTGTTTTTATTGAAATATTCTGAAATGCATTTGTCTTTGATTTACCTTGATCATTTTCATATATTTTAGAAGAGTTGGTTACATTTTTTTTGATAACATATTTGTTATTCTCGTTTGAATTTATGATACATAGCAGTCATATTCAATACAATTGGTTTATAAAATACCTTGCACATTTATCATATAACGCATGAGTCTTAGAACTGTTTCTTGTATTATAGTTGAGCTTTACTGAACTTTTTATACCGGAATACTTTTCAAGAAAAATAATTCGAAATTCGGGACTCAAATGAATATAATTCTAAACTAATTATTGTATTATTGCTATTCTATCGATCCAACAATAAACATGAATCGACCAAGAGCTCTTTAGTAAACAACCGCCGCATAAAGAGTAAGCATGAGCAAGGGGGGTTTAATTTTTGTAAAGCAGTGGAATAGTATACAGGTCAAATGTCGTATACTATAAGAAAATAAGTAGAATTTAATTAATTTTTATTAAATGTTCTAGCTATTTCAATCAAATATTATTTTTGATATAATTTTTAGAAATTAGGGATATTTTTGCTTGAGCATCGTTTATCTTTGCCTTACATTATTTTATGCCTTTAGTGTACAGACTCTGTACTACTGTATAGAGAAGGGAGTATTGGATTCTATTGGAGTGCCTGACAGATGGCTTCACTGCAATAGTTAGTCTATAATTTCAAGTTTAAAGATATTCTCAGTGAGAATGGGTTCAAAATATTATTGAATTATAATAATCTGAATCTATTCCATACATTGTTCCAGGTCAAAGAATTAGAAGAACAGATGAACAAATAACAGTTATAGCAGAAAAGGAAAAAGCTTGAACATTTCATTGGTCTTCTGGTTAATTAGTTTTAAAACATATAATTTATTATTTCTTCAAATGATTCGGATTATTATTTCATCTCTTTATATGAAATATGGGTTAAGAAAGAAAGATAAATATGCATTAAATTTGTTAAATTGACCCTAAATCAGGTTGAATTTAGATGATTTGTCCAAGTAGACTAAGAGGCTATTTTACCATTGTTGCTCTCATAGATATAATACCTGTACCTATACATTGACCGAGGCAACTTCCTAACAAACAATTACATTTGAATTAATGATTGAAAACCGAATCTTCAACTTATGTCAAAACGCTTTAATATTTTGTAAAACAATCAGAAGGTATGCAAACAAATGGTTTGTCAGAGAATATATTTAATTATCATTTTAGTGCTTAAATTGAATATAAAACTTAATGAGATTTTCCAAAGCAGTAAAACAAGAGCCAGAACTGTGAAAATAAATTGTTTTTAATTTACAAATAATTTCAAAATTTCATTAAATTGTATATTATTTTTCCGTTATTTGTCCTTTGGTTTTAACGATTTTCTGCAACTGTGCGCCGAATCTAATGTTTCTACTTATGAGACTCACTCTTATATGGCTTTCGTTGAAATAAATTAAATAAAAGCATAAAATTTATTTATTAATCGCATACAAAGATTAAATCGAGAGTAAAAATCTATTTAGTGCTGACGATCCCTTTGCTCAGTAATAGTCGTATCCATTGGCATAAAGTGCGCTCCACTACTCCACTACTTCACTACTGTTTTATATAGATTTTAAAACTTTAAGCGAAAGACAATTTGTTTTCATTCCTCCAGAAAACGACCTGTAATTCGGTTATCAACACAAAGTGAATCATTACTTCCAAAATAAATTCTATTAAAACTTCATTTATGTCTTATTCTTAGCTATAAGTGTATTCTTATCTTAAACACTGAAGACTTCCCTATCATTATCTAAGTTCACACAAATTATATCTTCGATTAGAAAAATCAATTCAATTCAAAATATTTTATATGAATATCAGTCATAAGTGTGAATGAATTATCGGCAAAGCAGTAAAAAACAGTGTGAATTCACACTTCTCATTGACACTAAATCTATTGACTGGAATGCATACGCTATTCATATGATACAAATGAAATGTTACAAATGATTGTACAGTAGAGTACAAACAGACTGGAGTTATATGTTTTATAAAGATTGAAAATCAATCAAAATGTGATTTCTCTATAGATATTAAATATTTATTACAAATTAAAAAATCTTAACAAATGTAATCTAGCTCTATAGAGAAATCACATTTTGATTCATTTTTAATCTTTATAAAAAATATAACTCCAATCTGTTTGTACTTTACAATCATGTCTTAGTGTATCGACACACCAATTGGAGACATAAGCTGATGTGGGCTTACATGTAATACATTTTAGTTCTGGCAGTGGTATAGTGTGGGGAGGGTCCGTCGCTCCATGTCAAAACCGAGGGAGTCTCAGCCAATTCCTAGCAGGGTTAACCTTCCTCTAACCTACCCCCTTATTTGTTGTCTGATGGGGTAGTTTCGATTCAAAGATTTTATTTTTATTGTTTAAAGAAATATATTATATACTAGCTATAATAGCATGAAATGATATTTTAGCCAGATCATAAAATTGCAAATTACTAATCACCAGAATCCGAAAAACACAGCAGCCTAGCCGTGCATATGAGTCTGGTGTAGTCATAACAAACAAACGGGGAGTTAACACATCAACTCAATAGTTAGCTGGTTAACTTTCGAGCAAAGTTCAAGTGTGCGGCTTTAAATGGAAAGTTTCGGTTCAAACAGTGCTTTTTTCAACACCAAAATGTCGTCTTTGAACTGACAAGTAAGTCTGAACGTTAACCTGCTAACTATTGAGTTGATGCGCTAAGACCTCCTTTGTTGGTAGAGTTGACACCAGACTCATATGTACGGCTAGGCTGCTGTGTTTTCCGGAATCTGCTAATCACGATATTTGAGCAGGTTTGATTGTCTAAATAATTTTGTTGTTAGAATCTAAACTAATTTGATTGGTACTAATCTATACTGAATTGGTTTCCACTTTGGAGTACAATGGCTGCGAATATACACGTTCTCTAATAGCATTAAACTGTATTAGAATTGTGAGTCTTATTGTACTTTAATTGCAAGACTATTGTCGGCTGATTAGAGCCATTAGAATATAAGCTTCAGATATAGTCTTATTTTATAGCTTTCTTTTTTACAGCAAAACATTTATTAGACATTATAAATATAACGTTATTATACACTGCTGTACACTACTATCAGTGCAGTACTACTTGTGCTCATCATTTAACTAGTGTGTGATTCAGAGCATTTATTTTCTAAGATTGTCTGAGATGTGAATAAAAGGATAGAAAAATGAGTTCTTCGGAGATAATAATATTGTGAGTCATTGAAGTCATTGATCGTTTGCAACCGACGATCGTTTGCTTTGAGATACAGCGAAGTGAACACCGAATTGGGTTACTTCTGAAGACAATTATTGCTCTTCTGTTACACTAGTATTGAAACATTTGGGGTCAACAGCAAAACGTTAGATCAATTGACAGACACGTGACCTGACTATCGAAACTTTAAAATTATAATTCGATAAAACCTAGTCTTATGGCCATCGGAGGCAGGAGTGCCACCGGCGCTCACTATCTATATGTTCTTTGAAACAACACTTCATATAAACTGTTTGGCAATCGCTTTATAGTTCATAGAATCAGACTTTGGTTCAGACAATCAATTTTTATGATAATTATTATTATTAAGAAAATATATTTTTCAAATACAACACAAACGAAGCTAATATTGGCAGTGCTCAGGGGTGTCAAGGGTATAGGCAGTATGAAATGTAGGTTTTCTGAATGACTATATCCACAGAATTTGTAACAATACTGTATGTATGCTAAGAATTGACACCAAAGAGTGCACATTCAGTCCTATTGATCCAAACAAATGAATCGGATTTCTTATCTTTTTTTTTGAATTAACTTTTGATAAATAATTAGAAAAAGAAATCCAATTATAATAATGAAGATATGATTAATAAGAAAACAAAAATGAAATATAATTTAATTTATTTGAAGTTATTAATCGAGTTTATATTTATGCATCAGTTTTAGCCAATTTATATCTATTAATACGAGACTTCTCTTTGGAGTCATGTGTTTGATGAGCAGAACCGGCACTTCTGTTAATATTTGATCGGAATCTTAGAGAGGAATGGAATAGAGATGAAGATTGGGTGAAGACATTCTCCATAGCAACCGATTAAAGCTCATGTATGAGAGCTCATCCCTCAGGATGTTTGAAGCTTTAAAATATTTATGTTTGCGTTGAGAAACATATCTTTCAGCACATATTCAGCTCATTTGCTCAACTGGGTTAGATTCAACGTAGATTTCCCCCCAAGATTTGTTAGATCAAGCATGGTTCAGTATCAAACATATCAACCAAAATTGTCTGCATGGCTTTGGAATAGAGTTTTGAATTATATGTGAAATTAATACTCTTTCTCATTCATCTACTACTGTATAGATGGGCACTTTGTTTCGTTAGGTGTGCTAGCACACCTAAGCATATTGCAACAACTTATTGGCTGAGGTACCATAGATCAAAGGATTGATAGGATAAATAAGGCTTGTTAGCGTTACCCAAGATACACCACGTGGCCTTGTAGTGGC
>JAQIWA010001166.1:0-20593 GCA_034693305.1 Eueremaeus valkanovi
AATAACAATAAATAACTAAATATAAAGAAAATATACTAAAGATTTTCAGATTAAATATATTCTAAAAAAGGATTATTTCTATTAAAACAGAATTAAATAGAAATAAAAGTAGATTTAAGGAAATGATAATTGATATACGAACTTGATAAAATAATTTCATGGATAATAAACTTAGTGAGGGGAACTAACTTGATCGATTATATACTTGGACAGTTTGAAACAATCTATATCTGATATTGTCTAAAAAAAATAATAAACGATTAATTTTGAATCAGGGTGCAATTCTTCAATTTACACAATTTGATTTAGCCTGCACAATTTTCAGCATCAAAATCAGTCGAAGCACTTGTAATGTCTTTAAATTATTTCGAATAAAAAGACAAAAACTAAGCGATAATGAGATAATCAGTGATAATGAGCCGATCACTTATCCTGGATGATAACAAGACAACTATTTATAATTTTATAACATATATTGATGAGGTGCAAGGGGGAATATAGCCAAAATAGTCCCTGCGTCTGAAACCAAGGGGCCTTTTTGATGTACTGTATATTCACTCCTGAATATGGGAAAAACTGTGGGCCATATATCCAATGATTTTTGTTAGCTTTCAATTTGGAAAAATTCATACAGCATGTGTTCATCTACTAGCTTGCTCATTTCTGCTAAATACTAGTAGATAATACTTGTTATCATTCAATAAATGATTTCGATTTTTGATTGATTTTCTTGTGTGAACTCTGACCTCTAAATACAAGCGAACGATAAATTGATAGCTAATCCTTAGGATAAATACGTGGATAACAATTGGAGGGATAAATAGATGAACTGAAATACAGGTATATATAATCTGATGAATAGATACAAATCTGAGTCATTATAATGAATAATTCAACGTATAATTAGATTCTTTGATCAATTGGTTTATAATTAGTTGCAATACATGTTTGAAATATTATATCCGAAACAAAAGGCTTTTGAAATATAATACTCTTAACTAATCCGAACCAAAAACATCTTAAGTCGTTATAATTTTTCTTTAAGCAAAACTATTCGTGTGATTCAAATAATTTATTCAACAAAACAAATCTGTTTCTAATCATTCAGTCATTTGATATGTAAAACCATTTTCTCCTTATCTTCTAATTCATAATTAGTTCACTGAACCTATCCTTCGGTGAATTTTCGTTCAAAAATTGATATTTTCTTCGCTTTAATCCTAACTTTATTTAACATTTTTATTAATATTTTTAGAATTAAATTATTTCTCTTTCTATCGAAAAATTGTTTAAACACTATCTCTAATAAAATCAATTCTTATCTGAAAAATATCTTATATTTAGATATCTATTAAAAAAAATATTTTCATTAAATATCTTTCAATATTTGAAAACTGAAAATAATTTTAATTATTATAGAAAATTGGGTTTAAAAAAGAAAAATATTTAAGAAATTATTTTCGATACAAATAATTATTTTTCTAAGCAATTGACCGAAAAATTTCGCGAAATTTTGTTTTCAAACATTAATTTACTATTAATTAAAAGTAAAAAATATATTAATATTTCGATTCAATAGTTATTTAAAGCAAAGCAAACATTATTTTCTTTGCCTTTACTGACACTGACATTGTTTTTATCTGTAATTTAAATCTCTGAACATATTTCAAAAATAAAAAGATTAAATTGATTTTTGAAGGGAAAACATAAGTGGATGTGTGGATGAACTTCTTGTGTCACATGTAAGACAGCTTTTTATATAAGACAAGAGATGTTTCTCTTCAGAAAAAGTGGAACGAATTCTCTTCTAATAGATTATTGAAGAAAATAATACTATATTTGAATACTAATAGTAATATTGATTCGTAAAAAATCTTATTAAAAGTTTTTAATCAATCGATTTTCATAACAAGAAAATTATTTTTTCAAAAAAAATAAATAACTGAAAGAGTGATGAAAATTGTTCGCATGTTTTGACAAATCAATCAAAGGATCTATTATTGGAAATATATTTTTTACACAAAATTATTTTATTGAGTACTACTAAACAGAGTATATTTTAATAAACAAAAGATGATGCCAAGGTCATTAGACACACAATGATTAAGGCTACTTAAAATTATGTATTACCAGGTTATTAAATCCTATTCAATCATCTCATAACTACAACTAAGCTTACTTTTTAAATCAGTCTATGGTACTCTCCTTAGCCCTAACATTGACTAATAGAGCATGACCAAGTACCTTATAAGAAAACCACCCGATTGTTTTAGTCATATAAATAGAATATTGGTCTAAAATAATATTTTTCAGTCAATATTTGTTTAAATATTTCTTTTTTAAAACATCATTCGATTGTATGTAAAATTAATTCAATGAGTTCTACCAGAATGTTGTTCATTCAAAGGTTCCGGATTCATTTTCTAGTTTACACTTCATTGTGAGCAAAAACATTGTTTTCTCACATTTATAAGAAATACATAAGAAATTTAAAATTTTATTTTACTTTCAAAAAGTTTTTGTTTAAATATTTATAAATCTGAGGAAAAGTAGAAAAAACAATCGAAATAATGAACTATTTCTCACCCGAAACATGTGATGATAATCGAAATGGTGTCAAAAGTCATTGGAGTTTCTCTTATTATTAGACCTATACATGAGATTATGTAACTAAAGGGTAATTTCATAATAACTGTGCAGTGGTTGAGCCCCAAGTATTAATATAATACAGAATATAAGATGAGATGAAATATAAATATAGAGAAATCTAATGCCAAGAGCTTTGAGGTTTGGTTACTAAGATCTGAACTGTCAGTTAGAATCCATCAAATCTACTCTTTAGTGACACTAAAGTGATTTCTGTTGATTAAAATGTAATAAAATTTCTTTTTAATTATTGTATTTAGAATTTTAATGTATATTAATTGTGAATAAATTCTTGATTTTGTTATATAAATAAATCAATAGTAAAAAAGGCCACAAATTTGATACTAATTATTAAGTCATTATAGAAACTGTTGAATTGAGATCTGACTAATAGCTGGCAGTTGTATATTGTTCTCGATTTCAAACCAAATGTATTAATAAAATCATTTATAATAATTAAATCTGTATTCAAAACCGTTTATTTGAAATGAATTTTTAAAATTAATACAATTCTAACCGAATTTGAAACATGAAAACCCGTTAATTGTCTAATCATGAAATGTGATAATTATATCAAAAGGAATAACAAAAAAATTTACCCTACACACTTTTACAACATAAAAGAGTTGCATTTAGAGTATTATTAAGCCATGAGATGCTTCAATCCATACACGAATTGTTCGCAATATAAAAAATTAATTTATTTTGATTTTATAACATTGGAGTAAAACAAAAATCAGAGTATGCCAACATCATCAAGCACAAACACCATGGCACTTCCTAATCTTAGTTAAAAATTCTGTAAAACTTGCAGATAATTTGACATATACAATATAATGAGCCAGCTCACACCCTTTAACTAATTAACCCGTTAACATACCCAACTGTATTGGCGCCTATAATACATTATCTCTTTATTAGATAATGCAATAAAAATGACATTATTTTTGATTATTAAGAAAAAGTCTCAAATATTTCATTCTTTCGGTATATTTTAAACATTATATAAATATATTAATGTCAGTGAAGATCATAAACAGTAATTCATATGATATGAGCTCAACATTAATTCAATGGTGAACTCATACAGAGCTAAATGTGTGATAACAAATAAGTTGCTACAAAATTAAGCCTGACATATTTGATAATAGCTTTAAACATAATTCTAGTTTGCATTAAAATAATCATAATTTATAATTAGCTTAATTTTTCATATTTTTTTGATTTTCTTCTCTAAACTTGAAATTAAAAATATATTTTTCTTCATTTAAAATATTTTGTGAATATTTTATTTATTTTTATCCATAATTTTGTTGATAAGATTTTATTCACTGCATTCACATTAATATTCATTTTTAGATATTTTAATGAAATAATTGCTTAAGCAATGAATTAATTTAAGCTTAATTTCTAAACCAATAGCTGTTTATATTTTAATGAATATTTTTTTTCGCAAAAAAATCTATTAATTTTCCGCAACTAATACTTGAATTTTATTTCATAAAATATCTCAAAATTGCTTATCTGAGGCATGCCATGAGACTTGACTCTGCCTGATCCTGATTTTGCCTCTGGTACGATTATAATTATCCAGCTTTTGTAAGATTACACCTTTTGTAACATTACTGTAAAAACTATATATTTTTAATGTATTCTAAAATAATTGGCTGAAAAGTCTCATCTAATCCAATATGATTTATATCCAGTAAATATATAGATCAGATTCATTAAAAATTTCTTACATTACATGACTCGATAAAATCAGATCAACTTATCTAATGAAATATATTCATCACTGACTCAACCATTTCTATCCAAATATTTCAAATATAAATAAATTTTATTCCTATTCTGTCTATAATTTTAAGCAAAGAACTGAAAGGAAAGAGAGTTATGCAAAATATTTGCCTACAGGGAAAAGGGTCAGGTGCATATCCTACAGTCAACACGGGGTGTTTGGTTTGGTAGTCACATTTAATATTATTTTAAATCATATTTATTCAAATCAATTGTAATACCGGTAATAATAATTAACACGATTTGAAAATATAATTATATTTTTATATTATATTTATAGCAATTCGTTTCGATAACTGTTAAGACGTTTGAAACAAGTTTTAAGTAATGTTTCAATTATTTAAAGTAAAAAAATTGAATTTAATTATTGATTATAGTCTTGAAAAGTATAACAAAATGTTTTTATGAATTTATTAAAAAGCATTGAATTATTTTAATTATAAAATAGTTTTTTAATTCATTTGTTCTAAAAAAAATCTATTTATCTTTAAGGATGACTTCGAGGTTAACGAATCAAATGAGAGATAGATAGATAGGGAGAGGGAGAGAGGGAGGGAGGGAGAGAGAGAGAGAGAGAGAGAGAGAGAGAGAGAGAGAGAGAGAGAGAGACCGAAAGAATGATAGAAAAAATTTTAAACAATAAATGAGAAACAGATAAAGAAAAGCATTTTCCGAATTGTGTGGAAGACTCCGATGAGAATCACAGTTAACCACAATTTCTTAAGTGTTAAGACATGAGTGGCTGATATTTATAGATAAGAGCAGTAAAAATAAATATAAAAGATTTTTGAGTCAAATGTCCCAAATTAGTAGTTTAACGGTTATTACGACTAATTAGAGTATTTGAACCATTAATTTATTTCTGTGCTAACCTTCTGGTGCACATGATATGCTCTCTATAGGTTAGTCAGGTATAAATATAAGGCCGTTATCAAAATAACCAAAGTTCTCAAATTAGCAAGATGCCTGCTTGATCATTCAGTGTGTAGCCAGAGTGCTATCCGCACCAGAACTTTCGCTAAACCGCGCCAAAGGGTTTAATCGCTATTTTTAGCCTTAATTAATGTAATTTCGATCTAAATTCGTTCAATTCGAGCACTCATTTAGTCGCCAATTTAGTTCAAGCCCATCCTTATGGAATTAACAAGCTTGCACATCCCTGTAGGTGCACACAAATAGCAGGAACAGGTAATAAATAACTATTTCTTTTCTTATTTAAGAATCAAACGGAAAAAATTGAATTTTTATTTAAGGAATTTCATATCAAAAAATAATAATTAGTTTTTATTCATTTTCTTTCTACTAATTATTGTCTGAATTGAATACTCATTACAATCATTACAATTAGCTATTAATGAGAAGCTATGAAATCCATTGCTTCGAGAAATGAATTGTTTTGTATGTATTAATAGTTATGCACAGAATGTATAGTCAAGTAATTATGCGATCGGTTTGTTGTTTATTAACGAATGGTTTGAAAATAACTTATATTTAATTATGTATTATATTTAATAAAGCCTCAAACGGCCGAACGTGTATCAGTGATCTGCCCGGGCTATATGCCTGTGCAAATAAATTTTCTTCTTCTGCTTTTTGCCCTTTGTTTTTGTGAATATATTTAAATTATTTTTTACACAATTTTATTGCTAACAGTTTTTGTGTTAGTTCTCACGAATTTAAAATTTTTTATCAAAATTTATTCATAAAAAATAATTTACAGAATAATTATTGATATGAAATGAAGGTATTATTAAATGTTTTAGAAAATAATTATTAATTAATTTAAATAATATGAAAAAAAGAGTTAATTTATTTCGATTGTAATTAAACCTTATTTTACTTTTCATTAAGTATTAAGAATACATATTAAGCTAATTGAACAAAAATAATCCGTACTAATTTAATAATTTTAACATGGTTATAAATAAATTGAACCTGTAGCTTTGATACCGAGGTTTATCAAATGGTGTGGGTAAGCATTAGCACCAACAGAGTACTGAATTAACTGACAGTGAGATATCATTCAGTCTGTATGTCTTAATGATTTTTATTCATTGATCTCAATGTAAATTCGTGTCAATATCTATATTAAGGTCTGTATTCTGTAATGTAATTGCTTTGGCAACCTTGAGCTGAGTGCCAAGGAACTCTTTATTAATGAACTTTCCTAATTGAATGCACTCCACTTTGATATGTCATTTACCTGTCCTTTGAAATATAGGAAGTGAAAAGAACCAGATATTAATGGATGCTGGATCAAATCTAATAAATCAACTTTCCCTTAATTGTCTTCTCAAATATCTCTGGAATATCTTAAATACAAAAAATTGTAGTAATGGTAGAAAAAATATAGTTTAAAGAAATATATCAAACTTTTTAATCAATTTCTATTTAATAGCTTTCATACAACCAATGCTATAGTAATTACATTTTTGTGCTATTATGTAGAAGAAAGCAAATATTTGCTTTCATAATTGTAATAAATTACCATGCATATTATTACATATAGAAATACAGTATGTTTTATCATTGGTGCCATCAATAAAGTGTTTCATAGAAAGCCATAATTCAGTTATAAAACAAAATTGATAGTCGATTAAGTAAAGTAAGTAAAAAGAAATTTAACTAAAATATAATAATAATTGGTTTATATAATAAATGACAATAACTTATAGATAATAGAAGTAAAGAGAAAAACAGTAGCAAATTGTTCGGCACTTTTATCTCTCAACTAATTTTTGTTCTTCATTTGACTACAGGTTTTTCAATTAAACTTATAGTTAGTCTCCAATACAGACTCGTATAGTATGTATAAAAAAGAAGAAATACATAGAAGAGAATGTGTGTTAGTTATGAAAAACTGGTTCACCAAATAATTGGGTGCCCTATCGACACACACCAACCCCTCCCCAAAACAACATTCACTCCTTATGTCAAATATACATACATTTCTCTCTCGATTCTCTCTGTTCTCCTCTTTTCCCAAATTGAATCCGAAATAACATTTTTTTGGTTCAAAAACTTTTCACAATATTTTCATTTCACACTTCGATAATAATAAGAAAGTATTGGAAAATATTTTTTTTCTTATCTTTTTTAAAGTTTCAAAAAGTTTCACAAATGTTATGTCAATATATACTGTGTGTGTGAATAAAAACGTCTCTTATTTTTATTGGTTTTATACAAATATAGTTTATATTCAAATGTAGTTTAATTACATAATTAAATCTGTTTTAGTGATAAAAGCGATATATATTTGAAATTTTTTTTCAATTAAATGAAATATTGTTGTGCAAAAATAAAAACTACAACCATTGACTTATAACCAGAGATACAGTTATTCGCAACAAAAAAGTTTTGGAAAACTATTTTTTTTTATTCATCCGAATCGAGAAAATATACCGAAAATGATTGGACAAATAGGTCTTCATTTGATATTTGGTGAGTAAACGAAGAAAATATTTATTTTTTATAGCCTTTTGTGTTAGCTCTCAAAATTGAATAATAAAATTATCCTGTTCCAATATGAATACATGCAAACTATTCTTATTCCTGATTCAATTGAAATGCCTGTCATTTGTACTGACGATTCAATAAAACAAATCAAACTTCAAATGCATTTATCAATAGTTTTATTTATTTTGTTTTGCATTTAATTTTTTTCTCTCTCATAAATGTAGATAATTATTGTTTGACTCCGTTCTCAATAATATTAGTCTAAAAATAGTTTACGTCTTATTATAAGAGAGAATAATTGGAATAAAATATTAGTATATAATTAGTTTAGGAAAAGACACAATTAATTCACACAATAATATTTGTGCGAACTCTAAGTTGAATAGAGTCTGAGATTATTCATAGACTGTATAAAGTGTAGCGAAAGAAGAAAAAGTCATTTCATATAATGACTGTCAGAATTGTTTGTGAATTTAAAGATGAGAATGAATTCTAAGTTTAAATATAGAAAAATTCAATTCATTTGTCAAGTATTTGGTCTATATTTCAATTTTAAAAATTATAATAATTACAACTGTAAGGTGAAGGACAAGGTTTGTTGAGACAGGTGCAATCTTTGAAAGTTTCTCGGTCTCCAGGAAACTTCTAACTTGCAACTGACCCTGACACGACTAATTTATTCAGCCTGAAACTATTCTTATCAAAAATATAACAAACTTTTAATGATTATTAATCAGTCATTCAATCATTTTCTTAATCCCATACCCTTTCGGGTCGGAATGTCATATCAATATAATATTCAAGTGTACATGTTCAAATGAGAGCTTTAAGTAGCTTGCAATTAATTGCTCCACTATCTTTTTAGCTCTGCCATAATTTTTAAGATATGAATAATATATTCTATTTTTTTGCTTTACATTCAATTATAATGCAGTTAAGCTGAATTATTATCTATGCACTTTTTTTCTTATGATTTAAACGAAAGTCCAAAGACTTCACTAAAAATTAAAACATATTTTTAGTGACTTTCGATAAGAAATTAATATTTTTAAAAGTTTTACACAAATTATCTTAATTACTAAAAACGGTTTTTATTTTAAAAACATTTTTACGGTTTCGGAAACACTTTTAGAATTCTTAATAAGTATTTACTCGAAAAATATTATATAATATTATATTTTTATTTTGTTATTCATTTTCAAACTCAACGAACATATCATTAAATATAAAGTTCTTAATTCAGAAATAATAATAAATAAATAAAATTAAAAATCAAATTAAATATAAGAGAGAGAAAAAAAATACTTTGAAATAACTATATTCTGGGCTAAAGATTATTCACATAATATTCTGAAAGCATCGGTAAAACTAATTATAACTTTTGAGAACAACTTTTTTCTGAACTTTTTTTTTCTCTTCGCTCAAGAGATCAATAATTTTTTATTGCTTTTAAAAAAAGAAAAAGAATGAAAAAAACTAAAAGTAATAAAAATAAAAATAAATAAACGTTTGAGAGAAAGAAAGAGAGAAACAGTTTTATAATATATTTTATTATTTAGTATTTTTTTTATAATTATTTTTATTATAAGTCAATAACATTATAACATTAAATACGTTATTCGTATATAAACTTATAATTATTCTTATTCTTGTCGTTAAGAATATGCGAAACAAACAAAATATTTTGTATCTAAAGAAATAAATACTTAAAGGAAAAGATGAAGAAATTTCTAATCATTTTTATGATATATAAAATAAAAATAAGAAAACAAATCGAAACTAAATTGAAGACAAAATAATGTTTTATTCGGGAATAGAAAAAAACAAAATATATTTCTGTAATAAATATTTCGATCAAAAACTATCAATCATTTTGGGATAAAAATTCTTATATAACTTATGTATACACTACTAGATTATAGTCTAATATTAGTAATAAAAAAGTAATTTCTATTTATACTCCCAAACAATAAATAATATTTTTTACACTAAATTATAAGAAAAAAAAAGAATTTAAGAAAATAATAATAATTCGGATTCAAAATTGATATATATTTAATGATTACTATATTATAATTAGTAACTGAAGGAAATATATTAATCTAAGGGCGCAGTCCTTGATATTGACCTAATTATCTGAATAATAAAATAAAAAGCAAAATAATATATTCCTTGGCATTACATATGAGTAGAAAATCTGATAAATTAAATGATTATTCATTCAAATGAAATAATATATATTATCATAAAATTTCAGAATAAAAACAAACTTTTTTCCAAATATAAGTATTTATTAAACAATAGATTTTTGGCAAAAAAAATTGGAAAATAAAGAAAAATAATAAATATTTTAAGCAAAAGCAAAAAAATAAAATAAAATTCAATTTTCCATAACATTATCCGGATATTTATGTGTTTACAGATAAGGTACGATAGCTAACTTTTATGATACCTATACTAATATAAACTATACATTAGGTTAATATAGGATATACTGTATAAACAATATTTATATAATAAAAACTCAATATTTTTCTACAGAAAAAAACACTTTAAATAATAATTAAATAAATTTAAAAAACAAAATATTTGTTGTCGTAAATACAAATCGAGGTCTTATATGAATTAACAAGTTTTTTCCTGATAATGTAAACTACATTACCCTCCAAGACATTGACCACAGGAGTTGGTATGAAAAAAAAGTAGAGAAACAAAAAAGTCTACTTGAGATCAATTGATATAAAAGATGAGAAAATTATAGTACAGTTAAAAAAAATCATTTATTTTATTATATAAATTAATATTGAATTCGTATTAAAATTATTGATTGTGTGCCTAATATCCGATTCAGAGCACCGAATGCTTATCCCAATTGACTCTATTCTCGAGGATTTAATTTTCTTATTCTATTAATATCTTAAGTATTTTTTTCCTCTCTCTTCTGATTGCTTACAGTATTAAACATACAGTTAATGACTGAAAGCCACACCACAGAAAAAGTTCATCAGCCTTGCCCTTAAAATTACAATGATCTTTTATCCGATCCATGTGCTCAGGTAGCACAGGTAGCTGCATAAATCAATGTGCAGTCAAATCAAACTTATATAAAGTACTGCTTATTATAATTTTTTTGTATAATTTTGTTATCATTTTAAATATCATTTTCTAATTTATTTATTTTTTTCCATTTTATTATTCTTTATATCAGTTTTATTTGACTACCTGTCCAAACACACAGCGCTGGCGTGGGTTTAATGCCATTTCTCTTTCTCGATTGTAATTCAATTATTATTATTATTATTTTTTGTTGACTATTAAGAGCATCTCTGGATTTAAATTCACTTTAGACTAGAATTTGTATTCAAATAATAATTTAGTTTTTATTCTTATTTTTTTTTATTTCTTTTCACTTCTGAAATGATAGTCTAAATTGAGTGATAATTATATAGTATTTCGTATATATGTTAGGAAAACGAAATTATTTTAAGAATTAAATAATAGGTTTAAATAATATTATTTTTCACAATATATAGTAATTATATTCTTAATTCAAAACTTTTGATATCCTTTTTTTTGTTTTGTATTTATATGTGATTCACAAGTGTTGATGAACTTTGAAAATTCTAATATTATATAAAAAGTAGAAAAAACTTTTATGACATTCAACTTTTGCCGAAAAAAATATATAAATACAGAATTTATTGCTAATAATTTCAATTCTGATAATTTTTTTTCTACATAACATGTTCGCAAAAAGTTCTCACATAATCCAGAGATGCGCATGGTTAATTATTATAAAAAGGAACAGTGTGAAAATAGTCGAATCTACGAGAAGCATATTTCTGGAAAGTTTAACAAGATGAAAATAGTAATAAACATGCATTTTTTAACTTGCTTATACATTTTATCTTTATTTTGAGACTCTTATACTAGGTGCTATTTGGGCTCAGACCACACTCATTCATCATCCCTGTCTCTGCTCTAATCAGACTTCTCTAATAAGTTTCAAATTTAATGTAGAATTTATGATAAAATAAATATAATATAAAAAACGAGCCATTCATTGGAAAAACAGGTAAAATGATTAATATATAACTCCAATAAAACTTATCAATTCTGTCATTAAGTTTAAGAAAATTAACGCTTAATTTGACCAAAATTTTATAAATCAATAAATTAAAGAAAGATTTTTCAGAAAAATTATTTATTCTTATCATGAAATTCAGAAATAAAAAACAATTTTAGAAAATTAATTCAGTATTAGATTCAAAAAAAAATAATTAATTACTAATTCATCTCTAATCAAATAAAGCTGAGTACAGGTCCATCAGTGTTGAAGACCTGGATTTAGTGTCTGTTTCTATAATAAAACAAGGATTGAATCAATTTTTTTCAAAACTGATTGAATGTAATTATAAATTATCGCAGATTTTTAAAAAGTCTTATTTTTTTGATTGAATTTTGTCTTAAAATTATTTATCGATTAAAATGAATAAAATTATTATTATTTTTAATAAAATCGTATTAAATGCACATTTAATGCCCATTCAGTTCAATAGGAACCGCCGATTCTTTATCTATGATAGCTGTGTAATCGCACCCACATTCCAACCCTGGGTTCAGATCAGGTTGAATACAGTCTGATTGTAATTATCTGCTACCAATCCATTATCAATCATTAGCCCATAGAGAATGGATTAGATTTTCCGCAATTTATATAACATTTTATTTATGTTTTTATTTAAATTTTCAAATATTTTCTTAATATTTATGAAAAAGAAATTTCTTGAATACAATGATTAAATGGAGATATTATTAACCAAAATATAATCTGGATTTATGTTAAGCCCCACTCAAATATATATATAACAGAATTAATATTTGCAAAATAAAGATGATCAGGTTCAATGAGAATTTTATACAACATTTCAATATAACTATGACATTTTTGTTGTGCAACCCCCTTGGCCAGCCCTACATCTAAATTAATCTTAAGCTTTATTTAGACTAATTCTGACGACTATTTGAACTCATTATCGATTATATCTAAAAATGTTCTTTAATTTAAGGCTAAATATTCGGTCATTGAATTCGGAATTTGTTTTTCTTATTTAAATAAATGGATTATTCATTCATTCATTTATTCATTTCATTCTCGGTTTGAACGGAAGTATTATTAATCTTAATATAAAATCTGATTCTTTTCTTCTATTATTCTCTATAATACCTAAACATAATTGCATTCAAATGAATGCAAAAACTAAAATAAGATAATTAAATGTAAATTAAGCTTAAGTTTAACTTTTAATTCGTGACAACTCTTTCTATAGTAACGCTAAAAATTAGATCAAATACTCTAATCATATGAAATAAGATACAAACAAAATAATAAATTATTTAAAACACGACATAAACCAGAGAATAAAGGTTTAGAAATAAAATAAACAATTAATCTATTGATCAAAATCTCAGTTAATTTCAGACAAAAAAAAGGAATAAAAGAATAGAAAATATGCTATAATTATAAGCAAATCGCTGTCAGAGAGCAAAACAAAAGTCAGGATAAGAAAGAATAAAAGAATTATCGACTAATAATGACTGCTTGAATGAATGGCTAATTTTTATAAAACAAAATTCTAGTGAAAGAAAACATTGAATTCGTAGACAAAAAAGTATAAGAAATAAAGTTTTCAAAACTCATTCTTATTTTTGTTATATTCTTTGCAAGACTTTTGCCATTATTTTAATAATAATAATAATACGAATTGAATGCACGAAAATAGACCATCGCTTCCAGTGTTCAGATATTATTATATTTTATTATTATTATTATTGAATGAGCCTAGATCAACATTTATAAACATTTCTCCCAACACAGTCTCTTTTATAGATGTGCAAGCTGGGCTCAGTCAGCGAGGGCAAGAGGTAAAATTAAAACAAGATGGCGACCACAATGGTTGCTAAAATGACGTGGTTTAAATGAATTTAGACTAAAATCGACCCAATTCAGATGGATTAACAGTAATCTAGTTTTAATTTAACCAAATTCAACCGAAATTATCTCAAATTTGATTTGAGTTAGCTGTGTGCAAAGATATGAGAGTTCAGCAGGGGCCTAAGAACTCAGGGTGATTTTGGGTATACCCCCTTGCACATCTCCAGCCTCTTTCCTACTTTCATATCTGATTTAAACACAAAAACAGTTATCATTTGTTTTGTAATCTTTTTTCATTCGCTATAAAAAAATATATTTCTTTTCGTTACAAAAAAAACTTCTTTGCATTCAAGAGATGAGATTTTTTTATATAAATTATTGTTTTCTGCTATTATTTCTTCACGAACTCAATTCTGTTTTATAATAAAATATTTTATTTTTTATATTTATTTTATTATTATTTTGATTATAGACTTTGTTATAGACTTTCTTAAAGATTAAGACTTTTTTATTTATAATAAACAAAATGTAAGAAAATATTTAATTAAATACAAATGACTCGCAAAACATGTTTTGACTTTAAATAAAACATCAAAAAAAAAGTTTAGATTTTCTTATAATTACAAAAATATTTGTATTGAATATTATATTTCAATTTTATTATAATAGAAAATAATTGAAAAAATATAATATTTATTGAATGATATAATGAGTGAAATAATTATATAAATGAAAAAGAAATGAATTAAATATAAGTGAATGCAAACAACAGTTATTCAAAATTATATTCATTTCTAATAAAGTATCGAAACTTTTACGTCTAATAACTGTCCGAACAATTGGCAAAAAACTCTAATTAACTGACATTTCTATGGATTAAATCAAACAGAACTCTAATCTTATCATACATTTGAACTGAACTACAGTATTGAATAATATTTTAATTAAGAGTTAAATAATATTCAATTGTTTTATAAGTTTTTAATTCAAACAAAATATTTAAGTTTTTATGGATCTGAATATAAAGTCAAATAAGACAAACAAACGGTTAATCTGAAACTTATCATTCATTTTGTAATTTTTTCTTTGTTTTAAACAATTTATAATTTTTTTTACAAAATCTTTTGCATTTAAGTGATAAGAATTTTTATGAATTATTTGTTCACTTTATGTCTTTACGAACTCAGTTCAGATCAACTCTAACTTGACTAAAATTGGACATGCTTCCTTATTTTTCACATGTTTCCGGTCAATTATTTTACATAAGTTAGAGATGATTTGTAAAAATAAAACATATTTTTATTAATTTGTTATGTTTTTGAATTACAGTCATTGTAATAGACTTTCTGAAATATAACTTTTTATAAATATACATTATATATAATTCAATTGAATCGCTAACCAAGTTAATAAATGGGTGAAAGCCTACAAAATTATTTGCTTAAAATCTTGAGGTCATTTTATAATTTCTGTTAGTAGTTATATATTTGGTGCTGGCTCACCCCTCTCTCATATAATATTTTGGATGAAAACTTAAATGATCTGACATTTAGTTCAAAATAGTTTAATTATAATTGTCTTTTAAACTTCAAAAAAGACCATCAATTTTCACTAATGAGAGTATTTTATAATAATTAAAATTGGATGCATTTTGTTCTTCAAAAATAGTTATCTAGTTTAGTTAGCATAGTTTACATATAGGTGCGCATAGCTTGGGTTTATAATTACTTATTTAACACTTTAATAATAACGATAATTATATTTTTTAATTATTCATTCATTCGTGTAATCATTTTTTGTCTCACTATTAAAGGGATAATAATATTCACACAAGAAATCCATGCGAACAGTGAAGAAGAACAGTTAGCGGCACAGTTATGCAAGAATCCACTGGTGACCAGGGCTACGAAAACTCCATACGGAATAATATGTCTGATACCCCGATCAGTAGAATCACAAGCAATAGAAAAAAGACAACAATTTGTTCGATCGCTTCCAAAGATATTGAAAGCCGAACAAAATGGTAATCAATTCGTTTAAGACTTTATTTTCTAATATTTAACTCTTTTTTTTGTAAATACTTTCCTATCAGACAATCTGAACAACAAAATCGGTTCAAAATACAAAATACTTCGAAACCCATTTACACCGCAAACAAACAATTTGTCCAAACGTTCCGTATTTTCCAATTGGTTTCAGAAGTTTTATGAATCGCTTTATAAGAGTATTTATAAATCAATGAAAATGTTTCAAAACATCGACGAACAGCCAGAAGGCCATAGTCAACCTCAAGGCAGCCAACCCCCACAGCCGGGGCCCACTTTAGAACAGCTCCAGTCCGGTAAACCTTTACTACCGAACCCATCGATGCAACAAAACAGTCCAATTATGACACAAGAATCACAATTTTTTGATCAGTTTATGGCACCGATAGCTCCAAATCCGCAAATACTTTCAGCACTCGATTATGCCCTACCGCTGAACCCATCGCACAGTGAACTGAGCTCTGGTTTGTATTATTAAAATGTCTTAAATCATTAATTAGATATAACGTTATAATTATATAATCTTATGTTGAGTTCATTTTATGTTTTAATTATTCTTTTGAATCATTTATTTCAAAACTATTTTTCTGAAAGTTTTCAATCAAACAATTATTCGATAATTTTAAAGGAAATTAAACGATAGACTCGTTTTTCAACTGCTTATGTGAATAAACGATGATTTATCTGATATTATGAGTGGTTCATGACTTTAATCCAGTTATGAAAAGAGATTAACAAACAATTAATATGAATAGAAAGGATTGAGTGATGAAAGACATATAGAAAGGCATATAAAGAGAACTTCCATTAGTTTTGACTCACGTTTCCCAATCTTTTATGGATTCTGTTCTTTATTTTTCTTATCAATAGTTAATTAAAGTTAAGATAAATTATAATTAAGTTTTCAATAGGTCTTCAATCATCTGATTGCCTATTGATAGTACGGCTCTCATAATAAAACTTTTCAATCCATACAAACAATTAATAATAATTCTATTGATAGGATCGTAAGCCAGAGATGATGATTAACCAAGATTAATTTTTGTTAGACCTGTGTAAAGTAGAGATTGTAGTATTGTGCTGGTTCAGTAGTTATAGATAAAAATTATTTTAAATGAAAAATCAAATAAAGTAATTAATAAGTCATTAAGAGTGAAGTGAATTCATGAAAATGATCCGTACGTTCAATATTCCTCATTAGAAATGAATTATTACTCAACAGAATCTTAGGTAATATCGAAATGGAGTAAAATGATCAGTACCATTCTACACTATACTGTAACTTGATCAGACAAAAGATGAATAGATTATTCCTGGCATCACTCATTAACCCGGGTAACCACAGTATTAAAAAGCCTTTAAGTTTGATATCAAGAGTGAATTTCATGATTTCGTTCAAACAGTTCTCAGCACTCAATGAAAGCAATCGTTTGAGACTATATTCAAGTCTATGCCAGTCGTGCGTAACCTTTCCCACAATTTTTTATTAATGTTTAAAATCAGACATTCCTTATCGTCTGATAGATTTTGAGGACAACGCCATTTAGTTATGGTTTCGTAAACTAATAAAAGTTTATTATAGAAAATAATAATTATTACAAATTTTATGAAACCCTATAATTGAAAGTATAAAACGGATAAAAAAAAGTAAGAATACAAGTGTCGTGCGAATCAATAATTCAGTTTTCAATTTTCAATTATTATTATATGAAATAAATATTATTTTAATTAATAGTTATTTAACTTATTTCAATCGCAAGCAAAAGATAGTTTTATGCATTTTATTGCCTGTAATGCGATATTAAATCTCAAATCAAACTTAAAAACTATATTTGAGTGAAATATTTAGTTAATTATTATTGAATAATTTTCATTCAGATGTGAGCAACGATTTTATACCCTTTCAATCATACAATAACGAAGAAAATTCAATGAATGATCCAGTACTTGATGAGTCACGACTGGGTAGCGCTATTGTAGATATGCCACATTATAATTATGGATCTGTCAGACAATTGGCCACATATTTGCAATCAATTCAAGAGAAAATCAATCGACAAAAGTTCAAAAATATCAAAGAAGACGAACAAAACGAAGGCTCAGAATCGGCCGACAATTATAGTAACGAAGATTTGAATACCGATAGCAGTAATGATAAGCACGAGTTAGTTATCCCGCTCTACACAGACATGAAGATGAATAAGAAATATAGTGATCCGAGACTGAGTCGATCTTCGGATCAGATGAGCCATTCTGTCAGAACCCCTCGAAAGTTGGTCTACGAGTTCCACGGATACAAAAAAGTGATTCAAAATTGATTTCAAATATATTTCCCATAATTTAAAAAAAACTCAATTTTTTGTTATGTTAGGACATGGACTGTAAGGGTCGATTCACGCCATTAAAATCGGAAATGGAGAAGGAGCCGGTGCGCAAAGTTAGGAGGAAGCGCTACATTGAACTGGATTACAGCCAGATGCAATTAAGGAAACTTCCCGTTTGGTTCCGAAGCAATGAAGTCAATAATCAGGTGCCGGAGGCTATCGTCGAAGTAAAGCCCAGGTCGTTATTTCGATGGGAACAGCCGATGCTGGGCTGGAGGCCTCTTGTGCCGCCGGAACAGTTACGCAAAGATCTATTCCTGAAGCGAAACGGAGATCCACTGGATATCCCGAACTGGGATCACGAACAGGTCGAGAGCCGACCCAACTTTCAATGGCATAAAACAGATTCCAATGAAACCGACGACAACTCTGACCGACAATCAGCCGAATCATTGACTATACAATCGCTAAAGAATTTAGATTTGAGTAAAAGTTCGGTAATTATCGACCGAAGAGGTTATGGTAGGAGTTATGGAGGAAATGGTTATCTAAACAAAGATTTGTATCAAACAAAAGGACAGGAATTATATGACAAACACAATACTGACCACAAATACGAATCCGAAAACGTAATGTTTGACCGAAAACCTGAGTCACAGTCGGATCAGTCGTACGACAATCAAGTAATCAGTTCTGGAGTACAAATGGATCCACAATTCGGTGAAAGAGGTGTCAAAGCGGTTGAAGTGGAGAATGTGGGCGAAGACATCGCCCAGGCTAAGAGTTTGGAAGACATCGCTGCCATACCGGGTGCTGTCATCAAACCAATTGATCCAAAACTGACAGAAATTTTGCTAAAAGTTTTGAGTCATAACTCAGATTTCGCTCAAAAACGCATAACAAATGCTTATTTCCTGGAGTTCCCGAAACTGCCTGACTATATACCCAGTGCTGTGACGAAGTCGACCACAAATTACATGTACCCGGTGACAATGTACCCGGAAGCGTCAGCGCCGCAGTCGGGCGTCGAGTCAACAGTGAATGCAAACTATGAGTTAGACTTCGATAAAGACATTCATATGACTGACGCTGACTATGAATACGGAGAGTACGTGTGCGCCAACAAGAATAGCGGTGCTGTGGCCGACGTCCGCAAGGATTGTCGCATATATTTCCAGTGCACACAATACACAATCGACACATATGTCTGTCCACCCGGTTCTCGATTCGATGACCGCAAACAATACTGTTTGTCATATAATGAAGTCATTTGTGGCTAATATTCTTAAATTTAGATAATTTTTTTGAATTTTTTCCAAACAATAGAATATTCTTATCGTTTACTCCATTCCAATACCATTTGTCTTACAGAATATTCTTTGAAATCCTATTTAGTATTTTTTGTCAAAGTTTATGAAAAACAATAATTATTTTCCCCACAAATGTGTGATTGAATGCCATATAAATTGAATATTAATTATGTTTTAGAGTTTTATTTAATGTTTTTCTTTTAAAAACAATTCATTTTAAGTGAATATTCTTTATAAATGTTTGTTTTAATTATACTCTGTATTTGAGCTCTAAATGTGATATTTTTTATGTATTGTTAATATAATTATTATATTTAATGATTGATGTCTTCTAACGGAATGATATTTGGATTATATTTAATGTTATTTTTATTTATAAATTCTAATAAATTTCATTTAAATCCTATTAAATAGTTATAAATGTATCCTATTTTCTATTATTTAATAAATTGAATCTAGTAAATTAGTGTTATGTCTTGATCAAATTACTTATATATAGAGCTGAGATTTATAAGCAAGAATAATAGTCTCGAGAGCGGTTCCAACAATGAAAAAGTCAGTTTTCAATTGTTTTCACGAAATATTTCAATAAATATAAGAAAATCAAATTTAAATCTATTCAATGTTTGCATTGTTGAGTAGAACGACCTCTCATTTGAATAAAGCTTTTTAGACTGATATTCATATATCAATTCAATTCAAATGAATCGAAAAACAAAGTCCGTTCTGATGGCAAGAAAAGTGAAGATTGGATTTGTCACTAAATCGAATCGGGACAGCCATTCAGCTCGGCTGTTTTACAGCAGTGAAAGTGGTTGTACTGGCGCTGAGGCCAAACACCCGAAAGCCAGGCGTCAGCGCAGGTCTGCCGAAGACCTGGGCTCAAAAACCAAGCGTCAGCGCAGGTCTGCCGAAGACCTGGGCTCAAAAACCAAGCGTCAGCGCAGGTCTGCCGAAGACTTGGGCTCAAAAACCAAGCGTCAGCGCAGGTCTGCCGAAGACTTGGGCTCAAAAACCAAGCGTCAGCGCAGGTCTGCCGAAGACTTGGGCTCAAAAACCAAGCGTCAGCGCAGGTCTGCC
>JAQIWA010001167.1:0-20582 GCA_034693305.1 Eueremaeus valkanovi
ATTTTAGGGTATTTTCATCGATTTTGGGGCAAAAATTTGAATTTGCCGCAATTCTTAACCCCGGCCTCTACCCCCCCTCTAGGAAAAATTTTGGCTGACCCCCCCCTGTCGTCCGACCCATTGCCTATCTCTGGTATTATAGCCAGGAGAATAAGAAACTACCTTAACTACATAAAATAAATATATACTCAACCTGGGTTAAAGCATTGGCAGTATAACTTATTCAGTTTATGTTATGCAGTGATGAATACAGATCTCAATCTAATACACTATGAGTCACGTCTTACGTATTGAAGCCGGTCTTATTTGAAAGAGTTATAGTGAAGATTTGATAAAAATTATATATGACAAATATCCTTGCACAAATCAAGGCTCTATATTCGAAAATTTTTGAAATATTGAAATGTGTAAACAATCAAATTTGTGAGAAAAACTCATTTCTTTTGAAACAGATGCAAATTTTGAGATCTGAGCAATACCAGATTTGTCCTTGATTAATTCTAAGTAAATGATTTTGGAAAATTTATGTGGATCTAGAAATGGCGCTCGTTTTGAATATTTACATATTGTTAGTAGAAAAGACAATATAACCGCTTTTTCGAATCTAGCGCCATTAATTGTGCGAGGATATTTTTCATGTGTAAATTTTATCAAACCCTCACTATCCCTCTTTCAAATAAGACCGCCTTAAATAGTGTACCCTCTGTAGTTTTTCTGTGACGCGCGATTCAACTGTTGCGCCAGACGTGACTCGCACTGTATATGAATACGAATAATCACATATTTCCCTGGCAATATATAATATGATTTTTTTTAAATGAGCAATTAGAAAATGACCCTACCAAATATCAAAATCAAATTAATTGCAAAACTAAAATTTTCTCATGAAATGATTTTTTTGCGTTTTGCTAATTAGCGTAACTAACCAGAGATGCCGATTGACATATACTAGTATTAACTGTAAGGACAGCATAACTTTAAGGATTCATGACTCCCCGGGCACAATCATTAAAATTAATGATTAATAATATCCATATGTTTAGTGTGAATAATAAAAATGAAAAAAAAGTATTAATTCTAATGCTCAGCAAAAATGATTGCAAATTACTTATTGATTACAGCATTAATATACGAGCAAGGTACAGTATTCTCCACCTGGACAGTAAGCTACAAATAATTTCAATTGTATTAGCCTCTGATTGAATTCATTTGCAAAGGCCTTATAAGCTGTCAATTGTATTCATATGACGACAATTACAATGATTATGATTTTGTTGATTACGACAATGACTATACTTATTCTGATTACTCGCTGACCACTGCTAAAATCTCTTCAGAATAGATGAGCCAGTGAGCTATTGAGGCGCTCTTGATATTGTTCATAATTTAAATAATAATGAATTTTTTCCTCATCCCTGATATTCAAATTCTCACAATAAATATATTTTCATATTATTTAAACGCATCTGTATTTGACCTAAAAAACAAAGTATAGGTTCGGTATTGAAAAATATGACAACCACTACATTTCTGAGAATTATATTCAAGGTCATTGTGAAACAAAAAAATATCATATTTTTCCTTCTTGCAACTCTCTGTTAGCTTGCTTATTATTGGCGATAGCCTGGTTTACTTTAATTAACAGAGCAAGCATATTTTAATAGTTGGCCTTGGAAATTATCGAGTTCATTTACCTATATTTAGGCTATAATATAAAACTTGCTGTAAATTAATACTCATTTTATTTTCACATTTATTTCAATTATAAAAACGTCAATATATTTGCTACTCATCAATATGACCGATCAATTTATGATCTTGGTGATGGCCACTTTTTACTGTGTAAGTCATTAATTTATGCATTTATCTAGGTAAAATCATTATTCCTTAATATCAACTGAATTTCAAATCTGAAATAAATATATATTAATTTAATTTTCGATTTTATAATTAGTGTTCAATCAGCACAAATGGAATGGAGAATCAAGGTGATGTATAATTAGTGATGTGCAAGGTCAAGAAAGTTAGGTCATAAATTGTAAAATTTTAGTAAAATTGATTGGGAGACCCAGACTCAACGGATTTAGCCCACAATTTTTCACAAGCCTAAAATAGTTCGTAGGGATTATTTTGCCAATTCCACTACACCTTGCACATACCAATTTAATATATAAGTAATTAATTATTATATTCTTAATTGAAAATTGTTTTAAACTATTCTACAGACAAACAGATCGAGTTCTTTGAAAGCGCGGAAATATACCAGTGCGAGGGCAGGGATGCCTTAAATTATACCTACATTTCCCAATATACAGTTGACCTGCAAGGCAAGCCTTTATACGGAAGCATACAAGCATTGATTGCTTCTTGGCCAAACGGACAGAGGGTAGTGAATCAAATGAGAGTGTTAGCCGTCATATATAATTATTCTGGTGGTAGGTATTAAATTTGAAATATATCCAGAACAAAAATTTATGGTGATGGGAATGAAAAGTTAATTGAGTAAAAAGCTATTATAACTTTTTTTTGTAGTAGCCCGGCTCATTTTGTACATTTATATTAGGGATGACAAAGGATTGTCTAGCCAAAATACACCCTCCTAGGTTTGAAAATCGGCAAAATACAGGGGGGGGGGTCACAAATTTTGGACAGGGTGGTTACAGGTCGGGGTTAAAATAATGGTAAATAAAAATTTTTCCTCAAAATCAAACAAATCGTTGCTCCGGGAAAAAAATGGAGGAAGGTCTTTTTAAATATTCGGATAATAGATGTGGTCACCCTCAACCAGAATCTCAGTGGAGTATACGCCCTACGTGTACGCCCCCTATTGCCTCTCTTCGATTTGAGGAATACTTTAGACAAAAAAAAATTTAAAAAGAATTCCGATGTTCCGGTTAAAAAGTTTCCTAGTAAGTATTTAAAAAAACAATAGTTTTTCACACGATTAGCTAGATAATTTCATAAATATAAATCAAATAAATGATCTAGTTATTCTAGATGTGATTATCTGCTGGGTAATTTTTATTTATATATTTCAATTTCCATTACAGCTAATTACCAGGATGAAGTATTATATTTTATAACCAGTGGCAATTTGAAGGGAGAGTATTTATACTTCAAAGATATAGGTTTAAGAGAAGCGTATACTAAGACGATTTCATCAGCTCTGGGTTATTCTTATGCACCGAAAAAGATTATTTCTCTATTGATTGCCGAGAAATTAGATTTGAATGTATTGTTGTCTCCGAACGGAGGATATGAACCGTTCAAAGGGATTGCACACACTGTGTGCAAAGGAGACGGATATATACTTTAATAAAATATTTATGAATTGATGTAAGGAAAGACAAAAAAAATAAATTGACCCTATTCAGGGTGTAATCATGAGTTTAAAATAAGAATCTTAATAAAAATTATTAAAAACAATACTATTATTGCAGAGATAGGCAATGGGTGTATAGTTATGAGTATACCCCCTGTTATTTGGCCCATTGTTTTAAGTCCACTTTCTTTAGAATATGACTTTATGGATTCACCAACCTCATTCCGCCACCGTATTTAAAGAAAAATAGACCCTTAACTGTACCCCTTGTCAAAAATTTGTGCCTTACCCCTACCTGTCCCAAGACACATTGCCTATCTCTGCTATTATTCAAATAATCAGTATTCATAGTTCTGCCGAAATACAGGATATTATTTATAGTCAGAAATTGCTTTTAAAGCACTTTCTTTTAAAATGACACTTATTGATTTGTCGTCAAGTCCTTACCCCGTCCATTCATCCCTTTCCCAATTATTTTCATTTATATTCAATATGTTTGATAAAAAGTAAAGTATAGTTCTGTGAACCCATGCAATCAGACTCATACAAAATTAAAGAACAAAAATTAACTAATCATTTCAATAATTTAATATTTCCTGGTTCAAATCAATAAACAGGACAAACATATGTTTGTAACACATTCGCTTTTTGAATTAGAAAAGTTAACTGGTATATAATAAAAATCGCAGTGAATTAATACTCATTTCAAATATATTAAAATTTAGATAAAATTTCAGTTTAATATATTTGTTAGTTATCAACATGACTTTTCAACTAATGATATTGGTATTGGCCACTATCAGCCTTGTAAGTTATGATTTTTCACATATATATGCACATATCTTGGTAAAATTATTTCAAAATTTTTATCAAATTTCAATTATAAACTCATAATAAATACAACAAATTATTGATTTTTTTCAATTAGGTCTCTATCAGCGCAAATGAAGTGGATAATCAAGGTGATTCAAAATTAGGTATGTGCGTGGTCCAAAATGCTTGGAGTTTTTGAAAAATTTCCAAAAGTGATTGGTACCTAAACTCAAAAGCATTTTCGCCAAGCTTAGGACGTTATAGAAAACACATAGGAGAAAGGAGACTTCGAAATGACCATGCTAAAAAATTTTCAATTATTATGTTATCTATCTCTTTTGACCTTGCACATAACTATTTATAATGCATATACAGTCAAATTATATTGCATATCACAACCAACAATGAGACTGTCATAGCGTACAAATTGAAAATCATTTTATAATTCAGTTACAGAATCAGTGCCACAATTAAGGAATGAAAATCAATTCAAATGTATTGAAAATCATTTCAATGCTCTTCATAGGAAATTGATTTTCAATTTGGAAACTCTGACCTCAGATTTGAATCCCTCAATATATATCGTTATTCGACTGGAAATATATATTTAATTATACAAAAGTTTAAAAATTTAAACTTTTTTACAGAAAAACGTATGACTTTCAATGCAATCGCAGTAATAGAACAGTGCGAGGGCAGGGATGCCTCCAATTATACATTTTGGGCACATTATACTGTCAACATGAAAGGCCAGCCTATATTCGAAAACATGGATATATTAATTGCTTCTATGCCTAACGGAAAGAAAGCGGTGAATCGATTAAGAATGTTGGCTGACACAGATTATTATAGTGGTGGTAAGGTTGATAAAAAATCTATCTAGAACATCTTTTTATTCTTTTATTACCACTTTGTTAAGAGATTATAAATTTGGCAAGATGCAATCAAGTGTTCTATTTTCAAACAAATTTCAAAATGGTTTCTGTTCTTCCACTTAGGGGTCACTTTGTGAGGGATAATAATCTATTTTAGAAAGTGGTGATATCATAATACTGTTCAGCCTTGCTTAAATTATGGTAATGTTTCTGCCTAGTTAATTTTTGTGAAAATTCATTATGCCTTTCCGTATATCCCGGCTCTTTTGTTTTATTTATATATGACTAGATTTACAAAACAAGGTTGAAACAATATTAGAATATTGAGAGATAAAAGATTTACTTCTAGAGATCTTACACTGGATAGTTTATGATTCATGACATTTCTCGTATCCTCCGCATTTTTCCTTTTGGGAAGGGTTACTTTAAACCAATAAATATAATACTCTTCATTAAGGACAGTGATAGGAAATGGGGTTACAGGTAGGGATTTACCCCCTTGTGATTTTCAGAGGTTGACCCCTCTCTGATTTTCGAGGATTTTTAGGGAAAAACAGGGAAAAATACGTGTGTTCAGGGATTTTATATCCCTTTTAATTTTGGAAAAGAATGTTGGCCAACCCCCCCCCTTCCCCCTATCGTCAGACCCATTGCCTATCTCTGAATAAGGAAGTGTAGTTTCAAAAACAATAGTTTTTTAATCCATTACCAAGACCGTTTCATAATTGCAATGCAAAAAAGTTATCTAGTTATTCTGTATGATTATCTGCTTGGTATCGTTAATTTATATTTGTATTTCATTCACAGCTAAGTACACTGATGACATATTATATTTAGTAACCAGTGGCAATTTGCAGGGAAAGTTTATATACGCTAGGGAATCGGGTCTCATGGAAGTGTATACTAAGAAGATTTCGTCGGTTCTGGGCTTATCTTATGCACCGAAATATAGGGCTTCTCTACTGATTGCCGAGAACTTAGATCTGAATGTATTGTTGTCTCCGAAGGGCGCGTATGAAGAGTTCAAACGGATTGCACAGACTGTGTGTGAAGGAAAGGGATATGTTTTCTAATAGAACTGTATTGATGTAAGCAAGTGACTCAACCAGGGTGTATTCTATGAGTTGAGCAGAAAATTTCTTAATAAAAGACAAAAAATAAATAAAAAACAGAACTTTTATCTGTGATTATAAACCAGATCAATTGAACATGAACAAAAATAATCCTGGCCTTGTTTGATCTATGCATTCTGTGATTATAACTGCATAGATCAAACAAGGCCAGGATTATTTTTGTTCATGTTCAATTGATCTGGTTTATCTGAATATTCATTATAGTTAACGCATTTATTTTATATATTTATTAAATGGAATATTATTTACAGATCAGTCGCATCAAAATGTTTACCTTGCTCAATTTGCTTACTTTTCTTTATAAGAAACATGAGAATAGCAAAGAGCAAGATGCTGACAAAAATAGCAACTGCCTCAAAAACAATAAAAATAGCCGAGAACTCTTTAATGACCAGGCCCAATAAATATGGCGGCGCTATATTGAACGAACCCATGAATACAATCATAATTGTGCTAATCGTGTCGTTTAGTCGTATATGTTGTCCAATAAAAGCAAACGTTGTCTGCATTACAGCCGAACAGCCAATGCCTATAATAACGTTAGCGACCCATAGAAGAGTAAGATTATTCCGGGCAAACACCAGGCATATAATACCAAGGACATTTATGGTATAATGGGTGCTAAGCATATAATATGTGCGCACTTTAATGGCCACAAAAATACTGAGTCCTCGGAACACAGTGTAAGACGTAGTGAACGCAGTTATAACGTCCGCCGCTTTGGTTGCCGTTAACTGTAGTGGACTGTATTGGAAGTATGTGACCGCAAATGTGTAGATCATTGACTCATAAATGTTGAAGGTTCCTATTAGTATTGAGAATAATAGTATGGCCAGGACACGATGGCGCCGTTGCCGGTCAAATAATTTATACTCTTGTTCTGCATTGGAATCATCATTTTGGACCCGGGTATCCGATTTTTCAGGTGCAGTATATTTATAGCGTTTTATTATAAACATCATTAATAAGAGTATCGGAACTGTAAGGAAAATATTTATTACATAGTGTGTCTCATAAATTTACCAAGTTAAAAACTTACATAGCATTTGTATGGCCCCCAAGGCATAAAAAGGTGTTTTCAATAGTGATCTACGCCATTCTTCATAGTCCTTGTTATAAATATTAGTAACCTCTTCCACAGTCGTAACCGACGTATAGGTGCTGCTCAGGAATGCTGTGCCGTTGTTAGTAATTGTGCTGTTCTTATACACAATATATTTATCTCTCAGAAAAGGCTTCAAAATAACAGGCGCTAAAATCGTTCCCAATCCAAATGTAAGGCCCGGTATCTGTAGTACGGGTGCACTTTTCAGTTGCCACATCTCAATAAGCCATACATTTATAACACAGTTCAATATACCGGCGCCCAAACCAATAGAAATGGCCAGGGTGTACAGCACATACATGTTTGGCGTGTAGGGTATAAATGTCAGCGCAATTGCCATTATTGCGAGAAATACGGTCAGTATAAGTTGTCGGTTGAGATATTTGACCAGGAATGCAACTAGGTAATTTTTTGAATCATTATTTTTAGCAAGGTAATTGTATGTACTTACAAAAGGAGCCTAGCAAAAATCCAATTGATGTAAATGTGGTAAACATTGTCATCCATTGGGTTGATGTTTGCAATATGTCCACCATTTCGGTCAGCACCGGACCAATTGCGGTGACAGTCAAGGCCTTTGAAAATAAAGTATCATGGTCATACCGTAATTGGAACTATGCTAATTTTATATTACAAATGCCATATGATTTCCGCACAGTATAGCCGTATAAACATATTTATCCCACTTTTCAATAGTTTTCATTATGTTTTAAATTGAACTAGTTACAAATTATATAAAATTATAACTGTCTAGATGATTTTGTTGAAAATATCAGTTTATAACTTAATTTTAACAGAAATTAAATGTTTATTTATTTTCAAACATCTTATGATACTCTGTATTGAAATTAACACTTTTTTAACTTTTCGTTAAATACTTTTTTTGATTCAAAGCCAATGCCAATGCATTGCTTTTGGATTAGATAAGGTTAAACACCAAAATATTTCGTGGCCCGGAACCCAAAATTTTAAATAAGTAATTAACCCAATAATCAGTAAGTTTTCTATAATTCAAGAGAAAATAATGAAATTTTTTTTTAAAATTCAGATTATTATTAGTTAGAAATTTTTGGTATTCGACAGACATTTATTAAGACATAACATGAATTAAAATTTAATTTATAAAGAGTTAAACACATTGTGTGCACAAATACAGAGAGTTAGAGATAGACTACAAAAGTATTGAATAATATTAATGAATAAATAATATAAGTTATGATTACGTAATATAATGTTCCAGAAGAATAAAGTTTATAAACAAGGACAGGATATTTTAACATTAACATCCATGAAAAGTTTACATTCCGGATCAATTACTAACCGGTGCCAATTTGATGCCTACAATATTTTAAATATTTTGAGAAATTTAAGCATAGATTAGAATAAAATGTAACTAGGTGATAATGAAAATTAATTAAATTCACTTATTTAATCAAATTTTTCTCTAAAATATGATACAGGATCAAAATAAGCAAATATCTAAATAACTGGGACTCTTCTCTGACATTAGTTTGAACCCGGACCGATATAATCTAGTTTGATTTATTTACACCAATCAATCAGGAATATATTAAACAATCAACACGTGTGCTCTTGATAATAGTGTGAACAACTTGCTGAAATTAATGCTTGTAGATGTTATCTGGATAGGACGGGATAGGGGTAGGGTATGGTCTAGTTTACATTAAAAATAGTTCAACTCATTTTAAAGACTATTTCAATTCTATTTATAAAAATTGAATAAAAATACAATAAAAAATTAGTTGCATTTAATTTTACCAATTTTATATTTTTAGCTAGTTAATGTAAAAAATAATTAGCTAGATTAATAATGATATAAATCATAAAATTTTATGTTTAAAACTTACATGGTTATTTTGATTTAGTTTTTTTTTGCTGATTCTTTGGAACAACCTGGCCACTCCATGGCCAGTTTGGAATGTATGTCTGATTATTCAGATGTGATTGAGTACATCTGTCACAAGACAAATAACTGTAATTAATATGTGATGTATATTAAGTGAAAACATTTTTTAAAAATCTGATAATTGCTATCAAATACTTATGTATTGAGTCCTAAATAATGTATTTATGATCTAAAACAGGTATTCAAATGCGCTTTCGTTTTCAATAGCAACTATTTATTAATCAGAATAAATAAACAAAATTATCAAGCTGTAAAACTCAATTAGACATTGTTCTTAAGTAGAGTAATCGGGTTAAAAAATATGTGTTTAATTACATTGTGAGCTCTCTATTAACTCAATGGTACAAGGTCACGACCTAATAACTGGAGAGCTTGAGTTTGACCCTGGACCGTGCTGGCCATTTGACCTCGGTCGCGTAGACTTGTCTCCATCCAACTTTATTCGTGAAGCAACCAAAGGTAGGTTGATTAATGACCTAAAATATTATCATGTTAAAAAATACAAAAATTTGAATTGAAATAATAATTGTATCATGACCAAAATTAGACTGCATATTTTTGGTCATTAAAACCAGTATGAGGTTGGTCACTTTTCAAAAAAAATTATCGGGTTCATCTCAAACTGTAATATATTTTATTTACTTCTTATCAGTCAAGTCTTAATTCTGATACAGAATGAAAGTTTACATTATTTTTCAAAGTGAGTCACTCTTACAGTTCAACTCACATTTACACTGCATTGCAGTAAAGTTGAGCTCAAATTAAAAGAATTTTTCAACTTTTGAAAATATCATTAAACTGCATTACATGGCTCATTTTTGGTACCGTTACTGTACTCATTCTGCACTGATTTTAATTGTTTCTTAAATAAGAAATTACTATTATTTTTAAGCTAGCTTATCAGATTGCCCTACATAAGTATTCTTGGTGCATTTACTCCTAAACCTGTAGAGATCTTCAGAACCGAAATTAATATAATTTTTTGCAAATTATTTCATAATATAATTGCATTAGTATTTGATATAATATAAGACAACAAATACATAGATTAGTACTAAATGTTCGCAAAACAGTCGTAAATATAAATATGAATCAAAACACAGTTTGAGTACAAATCATATAAATCGTGTCTTAATTTTATCGCAACCTGGATTAATTCAAAACATGATTATTACATACAATTCACGTGCATTACAGGAGAAAATAGAAATACATGACATTACTTAAGATAATAGCAGTGCAGTCGACAAGAGCTCATATAAGTTTGGCATCGGTAACAGTGCGGACAATATGAATGCAGACGTTTGCAGTGCAACCGTAATAACACAGTGAAGACTATTTCATATAACATAACATAACTTTCTATAGCACAGACACCCTTTCGGGGGACACTGCCGAGCCACTGGAATTACAGGCAGTGTTTTTACCTTGCTGTGTAGTAGGAGTCAATGCAACCCGTCTGAGATTGTACAGGACAGGTGACGGGTCCATCTTGGCCTACCGGGTCAAGGGCTCGAACTCCAGCTCTCCAGCTCAAAGTCCTGCACTTTAACCAGTGAGCTATTGAGGCTCTCAATGGCAAAAATAATTGTTTAACTACCGGGTCATACTGCACGGTCCTATTTTACAACAATGACAATTAATAAAGTGTGAAATTAATGACTATTTATAGCAGTATTTATTTTTGCGACAGTATTCCTATTTCAATCATAATGTTAACAAGCTCATTCTGTGAGCTTGGATAAAATAATTTTATTTTGCATCAAGTATTTTTTTTAAGCAATTTAAATGAGAATTTGGGCAAATTTTAATCATTTTTTAATAGTTGTGAAATAGTTTTTATTTATTATATTTTTTCTGATAAACTCATATTAGACTCTAATTAAATAAATGATCAACCTAATCTGTTCATAATTATCATGTGATTAGTTATTCGATTCATTACCAATGCTTTTAAAGTGACTTTTGATTCCTTTATTGATATTCTGTTGCCGACAAACCGTTCACTAATGTAAAGAAAACAAGATAGAACATGCAACTTAAAGCTCTTTTTTAGCTCAAAAAATTTTGTCCCGAAAATGTAAGCAATTATTGAGTGTAATTAAGGGACTGGGTGCAATTTTCGTTCATAATAGATAAAATCCATTCTATTGTTTATAAATTATAATTCATTATCAATTTGACATTTAATCAATTTTGAACGAAACTTGTCCTCACTTATCATCAATAAAAATAAAAAACAACTTATTGCTCAATAATTAATAGGTAAGATTTTCTTATGATAAATAACAAGAAAGAATGGTATATCATCAACATACTTTATACGAAAAAAAATAAAATAAAATATAAAATAATTATTAACAAAATAAATAAAAAGTTATGTAAATCTATATACTTCTCATGTGATGTAAATACGAAATAATAATCTTTTGGCTAATAGAACGAGTGATGTCTACCACCACATGTGTAATGACATGACATTAAATAATATGACATTTGAAGTGCAAGTATTAATACAAACAATTCGCTAATCAATTCGCCTGAAGTATATGTTACGCGACTGTCAGCACGTAGTTCGGTATGAACTGTGCGGATAGTATTGCAGAAGATTTATAAACTTTTTTTTAAAACTAAACTTATTTTTATAACTAATGGATTGCCGTTTATATGTGAAAAAATATATAATCCTATTATTGTATGAGTCATACAATGAAAATACATAACAAAATAGTGTTAATTGATATACAAAATAGTGTTACATAAGAATGCAGTCAAATATTTTGGAAAAAATTTGAGCTATTCTAAAATTTTCCAGCAAGAATGCATACGGCATATTTCAACAAGCTATTATTTTAAACATAAATATTTTTATTTTTCAATAAACTAGTCCAGTTATATCAGGATTTAGACTACGTAACATTATTTTTCTAACATGCACATAAGCAAGGGTATATTATTAGATGCTAGGTTAACTAACCAAGTTAATATTTTACACTTAATTATATAATACATTTATTTTTAACCTTTTACTAAAACATATGATTTTTATCAATAGACGAGTTAAATGACTCGGAATAAAATGCTATTTTTAGAATTTATCAAATTATGTGTTAATTCTGTTAACCCCGATCGATTTATTGGTCTTCTATTCTTTATTCCCTGTTAAAGCATCCTGATAAATAAATATTTGCTGTGCATTAAAATAAACTGTAATAAAAATTATCTTATCACCTTGATCATTCAACCACATTGTATTTCGCACTTATAGTTAATTAAATAAAAATTAAGTATTGTTTTAAAATATCATTTATTTGTTAATAATTAAGAATTAAAAGCATTTTTAATATTAAATATTAGCTCTGAATAAATAATCTTTTCAGACAAATCACTTAACATTACTCTCTTTTATATAAATATAAAATTGTTATCAAGGCTATAAATCTGTAACTCAAGTTCATAGGAAAACTTGAACTTAAATTAAAAAGAAAGAAGAAATGAGATAAAGGCTAAGACCGACACTTGAGCTCTAACTAAATAAGTATCATTATAATTGGGCGGGCTCCTATTACGGGAAAGTTTATGAAATAACCCATTTAATGCAGGGATGGCCAAAATATAGTCAATTATTTTATCGAATAAATAACCCTAGGTCTTTAAAAAATAAAGTATACAAGGTAGCATGCACATTGTACAAGGATAAAAACAAGTAGCATGGTATATTTACCAGAGCGTATTATACTAGATATGCGCAAGGTCTGCTGAGACTGGGAGTTGTAAATTGGCGGATTTTTGCCTTAAAACAGGGGCTATAGGGAGGGGTAATATTGTGGGCAAGATGGCCGCCACAATATATTACAAATGTATAAAGACCTTTTTTAATTTTCCAGTACATCAAGGGTTTAATTGAAAAATTTCCTTCAGTTTATCCACATCTATGCTATAGAGTACCTAAAAATATGGGTATCCCTGGTATTAAGTGCAAAAAGAACGGTTCAAAAAAGTTTCTTTATATTCATTATATGCGAAGAGGTGTTAGAAAACTAACTTTACGTAACGTCATATAAGGACGTCATCATTAAAGAGAAAATCTTTTTGAATAAAAATGTTTTACTCGAACCAAAAAAGTTTATATTTACAGTTCAAGCGAGTAATACGAGATATCATACGTGAAGTACAAAACGTATTGTTATTAGAGAATAGTTTCAAATATTATTCACCGAAAAAACATATTTAATTGAATATAAAAATAGTTTTAAAAATAGTTTAGATTTTAAAAAAAAGTTATAAATAGTTTGAAAGCATAATAATTGCTATTAATTTAATTATTTCTGTTCACTAAAGCAGTTATTAATGCTTTTGTTAAAGTATTGTCTTTCCAGCGATAGTATGGATGGATGTGTTAAATATTTTTATACATTCATTATCTGTTTGATTAATACGACTATGGTAAGTTTTTAATACCATATTTCCTTAACTATCCTTGATCTTTTTGATTAAATTTTAAGATTTTAAGCCTATCTAAATTAAAATATTAAATACCATCTTGATAACTTTAATTCTAAATAAGATAAGTTTCATATACTTTTATTGATCATGTTAAAAATAGAATGGTTACTATTTTTAACTAACCTGGATAGATAATTGTTCATGTGCTTTTCATGTGATCAAGATTAAATTCATATGATTCTTGCTTAATATAGAACTGATATTTTATTTTTAATTTTCTTCCAGGGTATGGGCATGTCCTCATTGGGCCCATCCTTTGTAGACCTGAAACATATCCTGAACACATCAATGGAAAGAATCTCTTTTTTAACACTGTTTCTCAGTATTGGATACTTGATTGGCTCACTTTGTAAGTTGACCTTTCATACATTATGCTAGTTTATATTTTTTCCCTGCTCTTCTAAATTTTAATTTGAACTTTAAGCAAGTTCACTTTTTGCCTTTGAAAAAGCACCCCCGTTATCAGTAACTCAATAAAAAAAATTAATTAGGGTAAAATTTTATAAGCAATTAATTTTCCATAATAAAAAAAGTATAAGGTTCAATTTTATTGCACAAATGATCCATAAAATTAATTTTAAAAATGATATACAGTTTCCTCAATCATCTGCTTTGAGAATCAGATAACTGTTTCGCATGAAGTTTTAATTACCCCAGTCATTGAGGAATTACCAAAGGTGTGTAATCATTTCTCACACTAACCTGTTGATATTTATTTGTGGAATTTGACGCAATAAAACATTCTCTTATAGTTTATTAATTGATATTTTATTTGATTTCACAACCATGCTGTCCATTAAATTGCCATGGTAATAGGATAGTTAGTTTAAAAAGTATCTTATCTTATAAATTAAAATATAAACAAGTAAATAATAAATGTTCTACTATCACTTTTATATAGATAATAATTGTACCCATAAGACTTAGAACCCATAGAACTTGAAAAATAAAAAAATAATTAAACCTTTGATCAAATGTCAAAAAAAAATCTTTTACTAAAAGATAATTATATAAAATAATTGTAAACAATATTTGTCTTATGTCTGAACTTTAATAAGAGTTTTGCCATAATTTTTGATGAACCTGTATCAAAGTCCAAGGTCCAAATTAGCTTTTTTAGTTGTTGACCTCTAGTTAACCCTTTTGGGTAACCCTCTATAAAATACTAACTATAAATATGCAAATTAGTCAGAAATAATAAAATTCAAGAAATAACAGCAAAAATCAATATTCAAGCTAAAATGGCTGAATCATTATTTTATAAGCCACATAAAATTACAAAAAAAGCATATACTATAAGGTTATAAACTTTATGGGGCTTTAGAGTACGTTATGATCATAGCCTTCAAAGAGCAAAAAGCTTACGAAAAATCAATGCTTTTTCTCAAAACATATCAAATCTAATAATTAATATCTATTTATCTCATACTTTGATTACATGCTATTCAATACACAAATACTTATCTTTCACCTACTCTTTCCATATGTACAGTCGGTTTCCTTTACAAATACATCAATCGCCAGATTGTGATCATATTCCTAGTGCTGTTCAAAGCGGTGGCCATAAGCTCAGTACCCAATTCAAGATACATACTGTGCCTCTATGTATGCGCCTTTATCATTGGCACGTGCGCCGGTGCTTGGAGCAATGCCAAAACTGTGTGGCTGATTGAGCTCTGGCAGCACAAGAGCGCACCCGTTATGCACCTGTGCAGCTTTATGTTTGGCATTGGTACTATTATTGGGCCGCTTATCGAGGAATGCTTTCTCACTGGCGAAGTTACCCTGGTCAATGAACTAGTTAATTCAACGAGCAATATAACTGCGCTGAACGGAACGGTAGATGATGTTGTAGTCGAGTTGACTGATAGACGTGCAAAGCTGATGATACCGTTCCTCATAATAGGATGCATACAATTGATAGGTATGTGCAGTAAATGTATAGCGTATTCACGTGTAAAGCAGACGTAGAGTAATTCAGTGATAAGTTGTTGAAAAATATTTTTCATTTGATAGGTATATAATTTTTTTGCTTCACTCGTGTCAGGAAAACAAGATAGATAATTATTTTATCAGCTTGATTAATCAGATAAAATAATTGAGCAAGGAATAAATATTTGTTGTAAAAATTGTTATTCTATTCTGTTCTGGATATTACCAGTGAATACTGAATAACAGAATGATAAGGAATATACTGTACTTATAGTGGCTTTAAATATAGACAGTGTCGCAGACTATACGGAAACATATCCTGTTTGTACAGAATTCAAACTTATCAGGCTTAATCTTATCTTGGTAAATTAGTCCAGATAACAAATGGAAAAATATTTTTTCTTAATTCTTATCAAGATAATCTTGCATTAAATGAGAAATTATACATGCTTAATTAATACCGTAGCAATTTGCGCTAGATAAAAATTATTTAAAAAGTATCATGGCATTTTTAAAGGGATCTAAAGCTAATTTTTTTCAATTTTTATTTTTAGGCGCAATTCTGATGACAGCCATGTATTTCATACGAAAGTATGAGAACAAAAACCACTTAATCAGTGAAACACAATCACAAACATCGGATTCAAAAGAAATAATAAATCGAAAGCTATTCGACAAATACGAGCGCAATATAGGGGTCACCGAAAAGCTGACACAAATTAACGAAACAGACGGCGAAACAGAGTCAACAAAACCGAAGACAAACTATCAAAGAGTGCTATTAATTGGATTTGTTTCCGCTTTTCTTGCTTTTCAAATGTCATCCGAAATAATTTATATGCAATTCAGTGCAACTTATTTCCAATACATACCACTGAAACTGACCGCCAAAATGTCCGCGATAATAATGTCATCAATGGCGCTGACCCTCACTGTTGGCCGGGGCTGCAATATATTTGTATCCATGCGCTTTACGCCCCAAAAAATCATCGTGTTCCATTTGAGCATTGTATTCCTGGCACTTATACTGTTGTTCCTTGGCCAAAAGTCCCTGGTAACTATTTGGCTTGGTGCTGTTATCATGAGCTTTGGACTGTCTCCTATCGTGTGCAGCACATATTGCTTTCTGGCCCAGTATTTAGAGGTTAAGAACAGAATAGGAACTGTACTACTCTTCTCAGCTGAATCTCTGAATCTATTTGTGCCGGTAGTGTTGGGCCTATTCATTGAGGAAAGGCCGCAAACATTCATAACTATACTATTTATAAATATACTGATAAGTAGTGTAGTCTTTGCTATAATTTTATTTATTGTCAGAAGAGCTGAGAATAGATACAGATATCCGCAAAAGTCAATACCGATTGCCTGAATTGAATGCCTTTTATTAAATAAATATAATTTTTTTTCTATTTATTATTTCCTAATTAGATAAGACTTAACTAAGTTTTGCGACTCTTATGTACAATAAAATAAACAAATAATTTATTTTTCTATCCATTTATATAAAACTAATTGTTATTTATATTTTGCATTCATTTATATATTTTTGTTAAACAAAATATTCATTTAATTCATTATAATTTTGAAAATAATTTATTAACAAATAATAAAAATAATTAAAAAAAAATTGATATTCGCTATTGCCCAAGGACATCTGTTCAACGTGTGCTTGACCATAACCAACGTAATGGTCAAATATACATTAATGATGGTGACAATAAATATCTTTTCATTAAAAAGCAACTTGCCGAAATTTTTTAAATTTTGCACTGTACTAGTAGCAATTTTATTTTTAAAGTTTGCATCAAGCTACAATTGGAACAGTCGTACTTGGCAGCTTTCCTATCCCGCTTCACAACTTGATCATTACATTAGTCGAATACAAACCAATGAGTTCGTGCATTCATTGATGCGCAAGTAGGGTATAGGAAATGTATACGGTACAATAATGATAAAAGTGCCCTGATATTTTAGAACTATTCACTGAATCGAGCGAGGTCAATATGCTAAATAACCAGTGTATATCAGGTGATTTTTGCTTATAAACTGGGTCATTTGCTTAATTATGTATATTTTAAGCTGTTTTCAAATCTGTTCCAGCTTTTTGATCAAGATATTTCCTGGTTCAATAATTTTGAAATTTATTAGCATAAATATTATTGATATCAAGATACTATTATATTTAATTCAACAATCTATTCGAGAATATGCCTAATTTATCAGGCTATCTATTTTTGATCACTTTATTTGTTGGTAAGATTTTGAAATCCGATTAATTCTATTTAATTATTAAAATATTAATACTTTTCAGGTTGCAATTGCACGGTGAAAGGTCCTCAGCAAGGTAATCAATTAATTGATTCTTATTCAATTGACCGCAACACTTCTCATAGATAAGAAGTGTACTTGATAAAATTATGAATAACAATGTTTTATTTTTCAAAATTACCCAAGTTTATTATCAATAGATGTATACTCGATTGTAATAAAGTTCGTCCTTGTTGAAGCATAAAATTATTCGAGCAATTTTGCGGGTTTAGAATGAATTTTTGAAAACCTGACTAGCTTTTTAAGCAGAGTTATTATGCCCTGGCATATGATTTATTTATTAACATTCAGTGGGCTCGAACCCGGGTAGACTTGCTCGAACATTTGACGCTTTTTCTAACAAAAAAATCTGAAATCAAGATTTGCAACTAGATCATAAGCAACTTGGCAAAAATTATACTACTCATTAATATTCTATTTTTAGAAACACTTTTCGATTTTCTCTCTTACGTATCGTTACGATGCGAGGGCCCGGATGCTGCAAATTATACCCTGGTCAAAAACATAGATAAAAATTTTGATCAACCATTTGGAATATTTGCTGCTAAGGGACCTAGTTTACTTATATCCGAACAAGGTGGACGAAACTCGGTGACAGACATGAGGAAATTAACCCAAATGACAATCGATAAAGGAGGTAGAGCAAAAAAAATCGAATGACCCTGTACAATTTATATTATTCGCAATTTGTCTCGTTTAGCTGTATTCGAAACGAATACAATATTATTCGCATTCGGGGGCAAATTGATGGGCAAATTTTTCTTCTACAAGGAAATCAATTTTAAGCTTGTTGGTACGAAAAAGACTTTATCTGCCCTTGATCGTTCAATTTTACCCGCAAGCAAAGTTGTTCTAATGATTGCCGAGAAAATAGATTTGAATGTATTGTTGGCTCCGAACGGCTCTTACGAAGCGTTCAAAAGAATTGCGGCGACAGAATGTACTGGGTCAGCTTTCGTATTGTAATTATTAATAAAGAATGATGTGGGTTCTGAAAGAACAGTTCAAGAAAGGCTGCACTACTATATGCAAGGGCAGAAACTATTGGTTATAATTTTGTATCCATGTATCTTTTGAATTTTACATAAAAATTTATTTTCAATTCTAAATTTCAGCTTGTTCGTTATTATCTTAGTAATATTTTAGCTAAAATTAATGACCATGAACACATGCGTTAAAATAATTAACTTTAATTCGAATAACAAGTTCAATACTGATATAAATTTTTTATTCTCGTTCTTTAAAATGTGTGGAACATATTTTTTTTTGTAAAACTCATCAATCAATTAGCACATTTTTATCATACAAAGTCTGCTATAAAAAGAAAAAAAATCAATTTTAAATCGTCATTGTTGAATTTTTTTTCCAAATTTATACCTGAACAAATACGAAATGATATCGAAAATATTATTCTTATTAACGGTACTGGCTCGTACAATTGGTTCGTAAAAATCTAGCTAAAATATTGGTTTGAATTAATTAGGAATTATCTCTTTCATCTAGATAAATTATGAGCTGCCATTTCTACCGGTTACATTTGTCATTCGGCTCTGTAAAATTATATATATAATAATCAAACCACAAGTGTTAAATTGACACAGAGCAAATCGTCAAACTAAAGGACACAGAACATAGCCGCTCTCCTGTTAGACATGAGTAACGCAGAATGGTCAGGGATAATAATTATGAAGCAAACATGTTACAACTGTGCCACCGCTCAGCTATACTAATATTGCAAAGCTGTTTATGAAGGAAACTGTACAGGCAAAGTCAAAAATGTGAGTTCCAACCATGTTTAAGCCGTTATTCTATTTTTGATAATTTATCATATCTTTCAACGATTTTATATCAGTTTGCAATCGAATAAACTTTTTACACAAGATTTGAGATTAAAATAATTTTGTGAATAAATAATTAAACTTTTATTCAAACTATTATTTTGATTCAAAACTGTTATGAAATGATCGAAAGAGATGAGTAATTATCAAAAATAAGATAACAGTTATTACTCACTTTGAAACATACATTTACTTCGACACTACATTACAGATGATTCAAACAAAGTTCAAGGACAAACAACTTGGCAAATGTTTGATAAAGTTATTAAATTGTACCATAGCCATATTACTGACAAATGGTATTATTTTTCTTGTTGTTCTTTGTTACTATATAAACACGATGAAAACATTTGTTTGTCTGCTGTTTATATTTTGAAGATTCACCATCATCATTTTGAATTTTCTTCTTCACATATAATTAAATATGAATTCGTTAAATATAATCCTGCTATTTGCTCTGGTCGAAATTGGTTAGTATTATTGTCTTGTTATTTCTCGAATCACTAATATCTAAATAATTAGATTATAATATTTTCAGTTGATATTAGAGGACAAGTTGTAAATACAAATTCAACTGAACCAGGTAAATTGAATAGTTAACTAGTTATTTTATTTGTTTACTTATACTGAAATTCAATTAATTTAAAAAACACCCATTGGTTGTGCACAGCAACCATATTATAGTTCGCCTTATTTACCGATTTTGTAGGGATGCCCAAGGTCGGCCGAGTCAGGGGGGGGGTATTTTTGCCAAAATACCCCCCTCTGAGATTTGAAAGACGAGGGGGGTACCTAAACTATGC
>JAQIWA010001168.1:0-20565 GCA_034693305.1 Eueremaeus valkanovi
AAATTCAAATTTTTGCCCCAAAATCAATGAAAATGCCCTAAAATATGCGGCAAATTCAAATTTTTGCCTCAAAATCAATGAAAATGCCCTAAAATATGCGGCAAATTCAAATTTTTGCCCCAAAATCAGTGAAAATGCTCTAAAATCTGGGGAAATTTCAAATTTTCCCCCAAAATCAGTGAAAATACCCTAAAATTTGCCCGAAAATCAGTGAAAATTTGCAGCTTCGCTTCGCGAAGCGACAAATTAGAGGGGGGTCTCCTAAAAGTTCGAAAATCAGAGGGGGGTCAGCCTCAGCCAAAATCCTGGGGGGGGGGGTTAACCTCCTGGGTGGTTAACCCCCCTCTACCCCCTATTGCCTATCTCTGAAATGAAAGCCTTTTTAATATTCTTCATAAACTGATTTTTCAAATTAATATTCACTCGAAAAGTAAGAAAAAATTTTAATTAAACTTTTTATAATGAATTTCATTAACGAATATGTTTTAATTTTTATGTCAACATTAGTAAAGTATTGATTATATAATACAAATCAACAGAATTTAAAAAGCCATGACTTTAAAGGTCATAAAAATTGACCGGTATCTGCATGATTTCATCCTGGATACAACACTGAATTAGATCAAGTCAGACCATTCATATTCAAAAAGCTTTTAATATTTATTTTTATTTATTAGTATTTTTTTATTTTTATGCGCTATTCATAAAATATAAAGCTTTTGAATGTAATGTTAAGTATATGTGACTGAAATTCAGGCCAAATATTTAAATTCCTGAATAATATTCATTTTGAAAGCATTACAATATATTTGAATTTTATTCTGAAAAATAAGAGAAATTCACAAAAACATATATTTGAATGAAATTGAAGACGATTTGCATCAAACAAACGATACTGATTGCCATTTTTTATTTGTCTAATCGTTTAAATTTTTTATTTATATTAATTTATACAAAGTATCAAATATTTCACTTGAGTTTTGAGTTACAATGAATTGGAAGAAAAAGAATAATAATTCAGATAAGATTTCAACTGCTCTGTTGAGAGGGTTGTGGGGGTGTATAACATACCGAGACTACAGAATATCCTGTCTTTAAATATAGAAGAGTTGCGAATAAAGAGTAATGAATATAAAGAAAGCAGAAGACACTCAACCCTCTCAACTCTCTCAACCCTCTCAACCCTCTCTACCCTCTCAACCAAACTTCTGAAGGATTGTTATTATAATATTTGATTCCGTGTTATAGACCTATAGATTTGAAGTGCATTTAATTTATTGTTAGAACTCTTTTGATGTCATATTAAATAAGAGAATTCAATGAATTTATGTAATCCTTATTCAATACAATATATCTGTCTTTTCTTTTCTCTCTTTCTTTGCTTTTTATTTCATTTATTTCTATGATTTTTATATAGCATTTGCCACAAAACAAATCAAAATTTATGCTTTTGTTGTCAAAATAATTTGTTTGGTTAAAACTGTTTGCTTGAGTGCATGAATTCAATCAATTATCGGTCGATTATTATGTTTTTGTTTTAATGTTTTTCTATTTTTAATAATTAATATTTGGTTTTCTTTTTCTGATTTCATTTTCATTTTGATTCTGATAATTATCTGAATGAATAGCAATTATTAATAGATTGCAAAATAATTTTCATTAAATATCAAAATAATTATCTAAATATCGGAAATGTAGTGAATATTCTGTATATTCTGTACTCATGTGCTCATTAACTGTAGTCAGTCGTGCAGTCGACTTGACATAAGGCTCAGTAGAGTAACACTCCATATAATCTGCAGCCAGTAATGTACTGCAGGGTAGTGTCCATGCATTGTAATGTTACTTATAATGTGTGACATTTTCTTTCGGCTATTATTATAATAGTTTCGCTGAACTTAATGTCGACTTTTCTATTGTATTGAACGCAAAACAAAAAAGAGATTCCATTTGTTCGACACATCTCTACTCAGAAAGCAATTGTAGTTAAGAGCGAACGCATAATATGAATGGACCGCAAAAGGAGGCACTTTAGCTCAAAGTGGACTGAATTTGAATGAATACAGTATATTGTCTGTCAGTTACAGTTAAAGTCTGTAAGTCAGCTCAATTCTAAAAAATCAAGTTCAAGTATGTCTCAAAAATAGGGCTAAAATTAAAATTTGTTCATTTGAACGGAATTGCATTTGAGCCGAATTTCAGTTGAAATTAATTTTAGAGAATTTGATTAAAATTATATATTCGTATGTTATTCACGTGAATTATGATAGACTATAGAAGTAGTGCACCCATACCCCATTGGGTCTATTATGGTATAAACTTCTATTTTACATATTATTCACATCTGATTTAAAGTTTTGAAACTGAATTAATATTTAATATTTGATTGATTAACAGCTCTTTTGCCTTCAACTCTACAGAATATCTTTACTAATATTATTACATTATATGGCAGTGAAAACTAAACAAAATGTTGAGACTATTTTGAAAATGTTAAGTAAAAATTGTGGCTTTTCTAAATTCAATCCATTTAGTTTATGTAGTCTCTACAGTATGTCAGACATATTTGCAATACTGTGTATGACTTTTAGATACCAATCATTTTAAATATAATAAAGTCTAAACGCAATGAATATGAAAGGAATGGAATATTTTTCATACTTTAATCGTATAATCTTAATGACATGACATCTCTCTCTCTCTCTCTCTCTCTCTCTCTCTCTCTCTCTCTCTCTCTCTCGACTTGTGAATATGAATGGATTGTCGTATAAATATTTTGCTAACAGAATATTCTGTATGAATCAACTCTTACGGTATAAAAAATTAATCCATTTTTGTTTTTCTGCTCCAATACTCAGTGAAAACTTTCTACATTTAAATATAATATAATGTCTGCCAACGTCTTAAGGGAACACTCTTTCCATTCATATGCAAACTATAATTTAAGGACTTTATGCACTCATACACAGCCTATCTATCTCTGAAATGACAACTTATTTCCAATTTTCATATTAAGCTCAATTTTTCTTAAAGGAAAAGGATCATATTTTTTTAGGTTGAATATTTCTTAAAATAACCTTGGTAATCCAAAAATAATAAATGTTATGGCCATTAGGGTTCAATATGAACCAAGAAAACACCAAGAACAAATTTCGAAAATTTTACTTCTTTAATGTTAAATCCCATAGAGATTTTTGAACCTTCCTCCAAAATTTGTCCTGCAAATATTCTGTATTATCTCATTTATACTGGCATATTATACTAGCGTATAATATCATAAAATACTAGCATGTACAGACAAAACTTGAAGTCCGTGAACGGTTGTGAATCATTAAGCGGATTAAAATATTTAGAAATGCAGAATAGATTGCAGTTATAATCCTTTATAATCCTTCTTATGACTCGAGTTCAAACACGGACTTTCTTCCGCTACTGTAATTGTACCAGACTAATTCTATTGTTTCCAATCTTCGCCTGCATTTGTTTAATTAGTCATTTAGTCGAATATTTTTTATCCTTATTTGTTGGGAAAATGTGTGCGAATGAAGAGAATAGCAATCAATAGCTTTAATCAGTATATTATATAAATTGAATTAATTAAGAAAATATCGGTTTGTGTGCGAACGCAAATATAACAGCTTTAACAGAGATGTGGAGGTCGGCAGGACAATTGGGGGGGGGGGAGGTAGACATAAAATGGCGTATTTGGCTCAAAATTGTTCGGATATTTTGGAGACTTTTTCAATAATCAGGGCTAAAATAGCGCCTAGAATGACGTAAAACCGGGTTCTTCGTCGAATTTGACCGAGATTAACCGAATTAGTCTGAATGTTGTCGAAGTTCGTCTCGTTGGCCGAAAGGCATGGGGTATTTGGACAGTACGCCAAATGCCATATACCTACACTGTGGCGGAGAGAACTGAAATTTTAAAGCAGACAATAAATTGAAATATGGTATTGAATCTTAAAGACGGGTTAATTAAGTTTCCACAACATTATAGAAAACATTCTTACATTCAATGTTTACTTATGTTTAGACAGCATTCAACAGACTGTCAGCCAAATGACATCAATAATAATATTTGAGAGAATTTCACGAAAATCTTGAATTACATAAATGTCTGATTGAATGGATTGATAGACAAACTTAGTTTTTTATATTTTTTATTCAATATACTGTACTGTGCATAAAACAGTATAATCTTGGGCAAATTCTGGCCATTACTCTCATAAATAATACATTTTGGCATCGGCTTGAATTAATAGGAAGCTCATTTATTCATGAATACATCAATACTTATTATATTATAATTTACTGAATACATGATTCTGAATACTAGATTCAATTAATGGCTCATTTCTTGAATAGAGTTGTGAAACACATTTAATTAATTATTTTATTAAATGAGACTTTTATGATAAGATTGAGTAATATTTATATTAATTGTATATCTAATTTAAACTCATTGTCAGCTTATTTTGAATAAGCTTTTATGTGGATTGTATTTAAATATAATCTTTATCGTTGCTTAATATATTGACAAATTGTATCATAATATGAGCAGGATACCACCTTTGCAATTTGGAAATAGATGAAGGAGTAGTTCATACACATATTGTTCAAATGGCATAAAATATAAATAAAACAAAATCTGTTTCATAAACGATAATCCGATTCATTCAAAATTAATTAATTAATTCCTAAAATTCTATTCTCTTTGTTTGACTCCGGGATCAAAATTTAATCCAATTAGAGTCAGAAATTGACAATTATTTTTGGATTCCATTCATTGCTTACAATATATTGTCTTTGATGTAAGAATTTGTCTGACATTCACTTCAGACAAATATTTTCATTTCTATTCCTAGAAATAGACTTTGATGGCCAGGGGTGGGCTCAAAGTACTTTTCTACTTACCTAGATATTATTTTCCTGCAGAAGAGGCATATCATTTAAATTGTGATAAATATTAAAATTTACTTAAAAAGTAGACAATTGTTGTTAAAATATGAACTGATTTAATCACTTAACTGATCTGACTCAATCTAAGATATCTTGATAATCAATAACTACTGGCCTGATCTGAAATTCCTTGCGTATATATGATTTTTAAGATGACATTTAGCGAACTGATAGCAGCAAACAATTCTTGCACTTGTTTTGTAGTCAAGTAAGACAGAGATGAAAGAAATCTTTGGGAAAAATAATAATATTTTTCCAATAGAAGTGAAAAATCTGTGAGAATTTAGAGATAATTTAATTTCGTTAGATTTCCATTACATGAACACCATTTGAAATCTCCAGACATTAATGTAAAACTTTCGATAAAATTGAATTTTTTGTCTCTAATATATAAAATATTTCTGAAAATAATTTTACGCTTTTTGTGATTTATTCAAGCGTTCAATCCATAGAATAAACATAATTTCAATATAAAAATAATGAATAAATTTATTTATTTAATAGCAAATAGTTTTGTTTGAAATAAACTGAATCTTCTTATCAATGATTAGATTAGTTCGGATGCACCAGAGATAGGCAATGGGTCTGACGACCGGGGGGGGGGGGGTAAGCCAAAAAATTTTGCCAAAAGGGGTACAATGAATCACTTTTGAGGCCCAAAAGTGCCCCATTTTCGCGTTTTTTCCTCAAAAATATCGAAAAAAGAGGGGGGGTATGACTCAGCCAAAATCACAAGGGAGTACCCCTACCTGTACCCCCCATTGCCTATCACTGGGATGCACTTTAGAAGAGACTAAAAGAGCTTAAAATCTTAAACTAATATCAGACAACTCAGACTAATTAAGGTGCAAATGGGTTCGGCATCAAACAGCTAATACAGTAATGGCTAATTGAAAATTGTGCCAATTACATCCATTTCCTTAAGCACGGCATCACTTTTCTCTTATATAATAAAACAATTTTATTGTTTGAGTTTTCGAGACTTTATTTAATCTAATGTCAAATACTTTGGATATTTATTTAGAGCTGAACTTTCACATAAAAAGCTGCCTCTTCTTCTTATCTATCAATAGTTCCACTTCAACCCATGTGATTTAAGTTCATATATGAGTTCTTTTGATTTTTTTTCGATTCAATTGAATTTTAATATAAACTCATCCAAAGAATTGTTGAACATTTCGTTCGTTTTAAGAGCTTATGAAGAGTTAGAATAAACTTAATTATAGACACAATTTGTGTTTGAAGTGCATTCTTATGACTAATTCATTGAGTTTTCAAAAGAGATGGAAAAGATTAATATAATCTTATTATACAATATATATATTACCAAAATATTGAGCTCAGTTTTCTGAGACCAAGAATAAAAACATTGTATTTTAGTGTTACTAACTGTCAGTACGGGTGAGAAATGCCATCACATATAGTAAATGGAGTGAAAGCCATATATTTATTCTTTATTGCAAAATATGTTTCACTTATAGGACTAGAAATAGAAAAATCTTATGAAAAGTGGAGTTAATTCTGTCTCATATTTTAAATGACCAAAAAATTTACTCATTCTGTCATTTCGTACAATAAAGCTGTCAAACAGTCTTCTGGACTAACGGTTTATGTATTCAATACACAAGGGATGTTCAAGTGTGGCCAGGGATATATCCCCGACTTTTCCACTATTGAATATTGATTGAAAATATCTGATTTCGACCAGATTTTGGTTAAATTTGATTTAAATTCAACTAAATTTTGCATAATTTATATAATTTAGATCAATATTTCGTCAAAATCGGCCATTTTTTGATGTAAAGCCACCTTGTCCGCTATTCACTGTCTCTTATCTCGGCCGAGCTTGCACATGCCTACTAATGTGTCTACTGTGTCTACAAAGTCCTATCGATTGTTCAAAAAGTTTGAAATATTTATTGTTATTATTTTAAACTTTTGGTCTAAACAGATGTTGACTTCTTATGCATTTTCATGAATACTGATTCAATTTTGGCTGAGATTTTGATACTCTATTGTATTCTGGGTATCATTAGCTGAAATACAAACTTTGCAATACTTTGAAACAGAGTTTTCAAAATTATGTAAATCTTTTTGATCTAATTATCTCAAACCATGAAATAAATTTGGGGTTCATTTCGACTCAAGTTATTCAATTATATTCAATAATTCATGCCTTGAAAACAGAGTTACTATCCCAGTATATTCAGTCTGTCTTAATTAGAGATGTGCAAGGTCGGCCGAGACAGGGAGGGTTATAGGGTGGGGTAAAATATTCGACAAGATGACCGCCAAAATAGCAACAAAACGATGTTTAAAGTTGAAAATGACCCATGATGAACAATTTCCAGCAGAGCTAGCACAAGCCTCAAAATACAGGAGAGGTATATTTTGTCTGTCCCCTTGCACATCCATAGTCTTATATACTTTAGAGAATACATCATTTATGGATGATTATAATTTAATAAAAAGCATTCTTGAGTTCAATTATTTTTATGATTATCATAGAAAGTGAACTGAATATTGAATTATTTTATAGAATTTTTTATTAATATCTATGAACTACATGTGGAGTCGAAATCTTACGAACGAATAAAAATATTATTTTCAAAACTATTAGATTTTCTATATTCCGCTAAATTGATAGAAAAATATTTGTTTCAAAATTATTCGTTATTATTATTGAATTAATAATTTTTCCCATAACTCGTAACTTTATGTTTGGCAAACTGTACTATACAATGTACCCTACACTGTACCCAGCTTCTTTCGAATATTTACGGTTCTCTAACCTTTGCTGCAATAGTGGACAACACAACACATACTTAAGCTTTTGTAATAACATTCTTAATGTGAATATTGATCCGAAATAATGCTTAATATGTGTTCCGAAAGTAAGACTTTATAAACCTTTCTCTTAATTCTATTGAGAATTCTTTGTTATTGTCTCGAAATTGTTGTCTACACTATATTTCAGTCCTAATTATGAATTGTGAGCTAATAATGATCAGTATAGTAGTACAGCTAAATTCAATTCCCAATTATTAACTCTTTTCTCAGTGGAGTCATAATTAATAATTATATAATATAATTATTAATTATAATGAAAAATAAAAGTCTTATAAATTGCTTATTAAGTCGTGTTTCCAAACATCAGTTATAAGGGTTGTCCACATGAACGGGAACGGAGCTATAAATTAAGTAGGTTCATTTGTGCTAAGACTGCAAAAATAGTACTATGATCATTCTAGAACATTTCTTGAGAGTATGCTTTCTTGAATTTGCGTCAAACTCTTCGTATGACCTCCTTGCACATCTCTGCATAGTTTATTAGTGAATCATCCGAACAGATAATGGCTCACAAAGAGTAATGACTTATTTGGTTACATAAGAAGAATAAAAATAAATTTTGATTTTTTCCTCCCAAAAGCCAATTATGTTTAGCCAAAAAACAAAATTAATTACAAATTCATTTAAGTCTATTCTAATTTATTATTATTTTGTTCTTTACTCAAATTTCAAATAAAATATTCTTTATTTCGAATCTAATATTGTTTATGAAAAACTATGCCTTTTATTATTAATGACAGGGTTTGTGGAAGAGCTCGGATGAAAATATTCTGCAATCATATTAATGATCAATTAGTTTCCATTAAGTCCTTAGCATTTGATACCTTAACTGCCGGTCATATGAAATATGAAAAATGAACTATAATTTGATATAACCGACAATAATAGTAAAGAAGATTCTGATTCTCATTGTTAGTAAAAGGGATGTAACAGATGTCTGAATGCCTTTCACTTCAATCTATTCTCTATTATGTATTATATTATATATGAGAGTAAATAGAAAATGTGAAAATCATTTCTCGGCCGAAAGCAAATCTATTTGATTCCTCTCATTCTTCTCATTCTTCCTCTTCTTCTATATTCTTCTATTTCTACCATTTGTCACAATACACAAGATATTAGACACAAAAGTTTGTAATAATAAGTATAATAATAGAAGGATTGGTAGAAAAAGTATGAAAAGAACAGAATTTAAAGAGTTTTTCGTATTGAGAATTTCTTAAGTTTTGCCAGGGTTAGTTTAGTTTTATACTTCCTGCACTTTAAGTGCAAAATATATATACAATTAAATATACTTTGAAATTAAAAAATCTTTTTATATATAAAGTAGAAAAAGCTTTCAGTTTTGAGATATAATGATAACGTGATTGCAATTCAAATGGAAGTGATTTTAGAGAATCAGACCTTAAGAGTGGAATAATAATAGTATTTTGAAAATCTTGAATGGATTTTGAATTTATAGAAAACCATAAATTATGTTATGAGAGCCTAATATAATATTTACCAATAGTGTCCACGCAATCACTTTTATTCCAAACCAACCAAAAAATTATAAAATCAAAAATAAAACTCAGAATAATATAATAAAATAAATACAATTTATTTAAGTTATGTATAAATCAAAAATTGTTAATATTTATAAACTACTTCTTTTAATAATGAACTGGTAAAGAAAGTAAAAGTATCTAGCTCATCAATAATTGCAGTACAAATAAAAGAAAACTATATATATATTTTTGATTGATTTTCTCATTTTTTTTTCTTATTTTTTATATTTATTTTAAGCTTTTATATGATTAGAAAAGTGAAGCAAAAGTGAATAAACATAACTTATATAAACAATTGTATAGAAATTGTAAGAAAAATAGATTTAAAACCTCTTTCCAACTCATTTCTCGTAATCCATGGATAAAGTGCAGTGTTTTTTTATATTTTAGTTCAAGAAACGTAAGTATGAGCTCAGTTAGTCTTATTATTATTTTTGTTCAAAAATACAAAAAATGATTTATAGATTTTTTATTTTTTATGAAGTAGTGGTAAAAATCAATTTCTCCACAAATAACTACTTTTTTCCCTTTTTGTGTCTGAACTGAGACATCATTTTTCTGAAGCAGAATATGTGTCAAAAATGAAATCCGATTTTGATTTGTTCTGTTAGAACACTATAAGAATATTTACTAGACATGATTTCTCATGGAGCACCTTGCTCAAATCTGATCAACTCTGTTTGAAACATGGCTATTTGATTTGATAAACAAGTTAACTAATTATATATCGATATAACTATTAGATTACTAATCATTTTATGCTATTTATTGATTATTGTTTTGAAACTCAATCTATTTGTACGGTTAATGTCATTATTAATGTTCTTCCAAACAATTAATTTCATGAAGACATTGATTGAATGAGAATTTCTTTTTATAACTTATTATTGAACTTATTCACTGAACACTCAGTTTAGCGAAAGAAGAAATATTTTATGAAAACAATTAGTGTTGGAGTACTTGAATGTATAATTAAAACCCTAAATATTAATACAATAAACAGATGTTTTGAATAATTGAATGCATTCAGAGATGAATACAGAACTGATCGCTCAAAGAATGATAGTCAGCATTGAATATATAATTAATGATCGTTTGCTAATAAACATCATTTTCGTAAACATTTTGATTTTAATCGTGAAAACAGCAAAAAAAAATAAACTTTTATTTTATTGAAACTTATAAAGTATTGTATGCTTTCATTCAGTTTAATATTTTTGTGGACATTATTCTGATATACTGTATATTTAGTTCATCCACTTGAACCAGCTTAATTTCAAGAATCAATATTATTATTCAATTGAATACTGTATAATATGCACATAAAAAGACTAAAAAACCTAATATACTGTATGATTGTACTGTAAACTAAGAATGTTTAGAACGTTATGATATTTAAATAATAATATGATCAAGTACATTACTTATATCGAGTGCCATATCATCAAATGAGTCTAGACGCAATATTTCTTGTCGTTATTCTATTGATATATACAAGTATTGAATACTACTGTATCTCCACTAATATGAACAATGCTTTTATATATTTACATAACGTTTAGCTATTCATCGATTCGTTTCTATAATATCTATATTTTGAATGCAAACTATCTATAAGTATAACGGGTTGTCATTCAAGCATTCAATGTATGATATGAGAGGACAAACAGAGACAAAATATTCGCTTTACTAATACGATGGATACGAGTAGTCATTATATTGAAGCACATTATTATTATTATTGCCACAATTCTAGCGACACTTGAGGCCAACCAAAATTGGCATATGAGTAACGTTGTTAATTTATGGTAAATTATAAATTGGTGATTTTACATATAAGTGGTAAATTATGCAATATGTAAAACATGTCAACTATTCTTTTATGATTACTTATTTACTTAAAAAAGGTTAATTTAATCTATTTCTATTAATAATTCTTTAAAAACACTTTGCTTTACCCTCTTTTTAACAAACTTGTGGTTTAGCTCAAAATAATTTAAAAATTCAAAGAATTTTTATATAAAAATTATATAATTATTCAAGTCTTAACTTTTGTATAATAGATGTCGCCACTAAATAAGCCATAACTTACCGTAAATTTACCGTAACTTACCGTAAATTTACAACTTTTCCGTCGGTAGATATGAGTTGAGCTGAGCTGAGGAGAAAACGATGGCACGACTTGAGTGCATCTGTTTTTCACACTTCTCTCCACTTTATGCAGATATGATATAAACATCTATTTTCACTTCACAGCTAATGCAAGTCAAAAGCCATTATAAAAATATATTTTTATGATAAAGGTTTGACTGGAAATCCTGTAAATAAAATATACGAACTATAAGAATAAAATATGTGAATAAATATTTTTGATATTCAAGTCTATGAAATCTGAATAATGCTATTTATATTAGAATATACTGTATATTAATTCCCAGTATATTGATTTGAATATATTAAACCAGTCAATTTATTTACAGTTAACTAGAGATATGCAAGTTCCTTGATACTAGATGATTTTAGGTAGATAAATAATGCACTTGTAAAGGTGACGCCAAAACTTACATTGGGGATAGGGTGAAGTTTACTAGATTCAATAGTTTCTTTAGTGTAAAAAGAGTATCTTGCCAATTAGTGAATACTCAGCTGTACTTGCACATCTTTGAGCTGAACCAGTCTAAATAAATATTATATATTTTCCTAACTTATAGTCAAATTTCTTATTTAAATAAAGCATTCATTTGTTGTATAATTTATTCTTCTTTTTAAGCTTTAAATTAGTGTTCCTCTCATTAGTCATGTGTTCCGCATATAAAGAAATTTTATTCTTAAATCACTTAATCTTCTCAAAGAAGCAAAAAAAATCTGTTGTTATTATGAATTTAATATAAGAGTTGAATTCATATCTAAAAAATTCTTTAAAAACGGTTTCGCAAAACAATAACCATCTGTTTTGAATTCTCAGCCCTGTTTGACATTATAACAAATTTCCAGTCCTTTCGCAATCCATTTATCAAAAAAGAAATTTCTTATTTGATGTCTGTTTTTATAAACTGTGATATGTTTTGAAACTATATTTTTCTCCAATTTTTTCATTTTGTTGTCAAAAACTAATAGAGAATTATATGAGTGAAGAATAAATAAGAAAAATATTTTGCATTTTTTCAACTGAATTGCTATAATTTTAAAAACTATAAATTCATGTTAAGAATGCACAGAATATTCTGTTTGTTATGACAGCAAAATTAGTTTTAATTTATCCTGATTATTCACTTTTTTTTCCTTACAATTTACTCAAAAATTTGATTTCATTATAAGAATAATCAATCAAAAATAAAAATAAATTTCACTTTTCCTGGAAATTCATAGAAAATATAAAAAATAAGTAATGATTTGATTGTAATTTATAAGCCTTTATAAACACATTCATAAATCTTCATTAAAGTCAATATAATTTTCAAACAGAAACTAAATAATAGTTTCCTTAACTTTGTTTAAGTCATAAAATGTTAAATTAAAAAACTTTTTCATTTTATGTTACCTTATATTGTGCTTCAAATGCTTAATATGAATGGAATTTGATATAAATGTGCAAGATCATTAATTTATTATAATTAAAAAATAACACTGCTATTTAGGAATGTTTTTTCAAGATAACCAGCTGCTATTGCATTCATCTACCACATTTAGATTGCATGTATAATCCCTTATTCAGTACATAACACGATCATATTTATACCTAAAATGTTAATTATATTAATTTCAAAGCAAAACATATTAACCTGAGATGAGTTGGGCGTTAATCAGAGACACATCCAATGGTATTCAATGGCATTCAATGTGTAATATTTTTAATCTAATGATTAGTATTGCAAAAGCTGCTGAATATTATTATATAGCCTTTGAAATCAATTATAGCCATTAATTCATTAGAGATAAATAGGAATTATTTCTCTTTTCATTTCTATTCTGTACGACTCCTCCCATCAGTTTTGTATTCTATCTGTTATTTAAAATAAATGCTTTCTATCATTAATTCTGGTCTACAATACAGATAGAGTAGAGAATTGTGAAAAAAAGTTTGTTATTCTTTCCATTCCTCAGCTCTGTTGAGCAGAACAGAGAATATGAGTATAGCATCGGAATGGATGTCAATTGATTACACCAATCCATTCATTGTGCACTACACGGTTGGCACCGGTATTACAGAATAACTTTTAGTCTTAGAAAATCGTTAAGTAATTTGTTGGCAACTCAACGGTTAATGCATTTATAATATTAAAACAGATTATTAAGTGAAGCAAAAAAGGAAACTCTCTCTCAGTTTTCAGTAATTATATTACAATAGACTGAATGCAACCGAATATATAATTTCTTTAATTAAAATCTCTTAATATAAAATGTAAACACATATATAGAAAGCTAAAAGCAATTCATTGACTCAACTGAACAGTGAACTTAATTTGCTACAAAAAATATCATAATCCACGTAATAATCCTACTGTACTGTACTTGTTGAGTTCATCAATTATCATTATATAAGACCAGTACAGTTACATTGAAAGTATGCAAAAAATAATTGAAATTTTTAATTAAAATGAAGTTTTATTCTTATATATAAATTATAATCTTTTTTAATAAAAAGATTTTCTTTTTTTATTTCAACTGAAGGCCGTTCCGATTCAAAGCGTCGTTCAGATAGAAAGCGTCGGCGAATTTTGATGCTTGTGCTGGTAGTCGTAGTGTTTGCCGTGTGCTGGCTCGTATGTATACATTTTTTAATCTAGCTTTATTATATATTCAAAATCTTTTAAGAGAACCAGGATCATATGATCAGTTAAAATCATTTGATTGACGAAATAATATAATAAAATATTATAAACTTATTATAAACATTAGATTTTTAACATTTTGCAGTTCACTCACACAGTATGTGTTACTATAGTAACCAAAAGCCAATTTCTGTTAGATTACCATAATTTTAAGTTTTTTGTAATAGAAATATATGATCAAGGTTAACTAGAAAATTGATTACATATTATCGATTTAGTTCTACAATATAAACAGTATATTCAGTTTCCACTGTATTCATGATCTAACCCAATGTCAATTGATTTCTTCTTCACAACAATCCCTGCGATTACTGTATGATTGCATTAAAACGACTGCAAACCTGAAGCCAATTAACTTTTATCACTTACTGGTCGACTCTGGCGTTTTGAAAAATAACTATCACTTATTTATTTCGGTAATTATTCTCTCGTCTATTATTTCGGATTAAATAGATTACTGAGTATTGAGATTAAGATCCGCACTCTCTATACGCACAGACATACCATATATTTAACTGTCTCTGCGAAACAATACGACCGTATAATCGGTTTAATCAATAATTAATTACAGCCTAAACCCAAATATAATTAATTTAATGATTATTTGCAAATCATTTGCTCAAAAGTTAGTTTAATTTTAATACTTCTGATTCAGTCATAAATTTTGATTTTATTTTTATTTTTTTATAATTATTTAATGTAAAGCACTTAAAGCCAGAATAGTTTTGCTGTTAATATAATGCAAATCTCATTATAATCTAATGCATTCCCGTATTCCCCGATCAGAATACTGTACAGACCATACAGACCGTACAGAGTAATAGACATTCAGTTGAGTCTACTTTCATTGAGCGTTCAGTTTAATGTGTTTTCAGTTAGAGCTATAAAAAATAAGAAGATTTCTCCAACTATTCTAATGGAAAGTGAATTCTCTAGAATTAGTGCTGAAATTAAATTTTTAATCGAGTAATGATTGTGATTACGGAATTCCCTCAACTAATTCAATGCAAACTACAATTTAGTTGAATAATTAAAATTAGTTTAGAATCAGTTAATGAAAACATAAAGAAAATTGTTCCGACTCAAGCACTTTCTTATATTGCATGTTACCCGAGCTCTGCAAGTCTCCTTGATCAATTACTTAATGCGAAAATATCAGATGATTTGTTAAGAAAAATTTTTTCTACTTCTATATGTCGGCTATGTCTGAGCCTCTGATAGTGAGTGCGGTCTTAGCCTTAATTATTATTAACGCCGAATCGGTATCGGATCTGATCATCCAATCAATTAAAGATTAAACAACTAATCGATAATCTATTTCTCTTTCCTAATGCAATCAATAGTGTCATTGGTTTGCTATGTCTTCTGTTTGGTAAGCCTTATATTGAATATCCAAAACAATTACTTTATTCCCAATATTCACAGCATTTTATTTATATTAAAAATATTTATTTATTTTATATATAATATAATTGGAATTAAAAAAAGTCAACTGAACTGTATCAATTCTATAAATAATTATTTTCGGAAACAAATTACATCTTCATAGTTTTGATTATTGCCCAGTATGCTTTTGTAACACCAATTGTTGGTAATTACTAATTACTTTCCACTTTATCAATAATTCTTTGGCTATAATAAAAATCAAAACAATCTGTTTCTTGTATTCGACAAAATGGCCAGGATGTAGTTGAAAATATTTGGCCAAGATGCTAATTAGATATAGTTAATAGGCCGCTAGAATTTAAGTAATTCACATTTGCAAACACATTATTGATAAAAAAAAGTTCAGAAGAAATTCGGTTCCTTTAGTCACATAACCTTGCACCTTTGCATCTGATAGAATATATTAAGTGATCATTAAATTCGATAATTCAAACAAAAATATAATTCATTTCTACAATAATATTGAATAACAAAAATACTAATAATTAAATGAAAAAAATCTTATTTTTCAGTTATAACCCATTCATCTACTGTTGGCTGAACTCTACGTTCAGAAGTGGAGCCAAAAATTTCTACTCGTATTTAATTAAATGCGATTTCAGAACAGGCGTTGATGTGTCCGACTCCAGGAGAAGGTCTTCACTGAACGATAACGAAACAAAACTGGACACTGTTGTGACCACTGCCACAACCACTGTATCGGTGCTGAACAATAAGAAATGTTCGATTACTCTCCAGGAATTACCCGACAATATCAATGCCAATGCTGTCAATGTTCACGCCATTGATGTCGAACACGACGTCTAATCTTTCCTCTAATTAATTGTCTTTTCTCTTATATGTGTCACTTATTTTCTATTTCTTATGTTCTCAAACATCTGTTAAACATATTTTATATATATTTTGGATGTTTTCTTAGAAATCAATATTAATATAAATTATATAACAAAGCGTTGAACTATTGTTGAACTAAATATAAGATTATTTTAACGAACCATTCAGTTCATCTCAATGTAAAATATCATTAAATATTGATACTATAATACTGTATATTAATACTGAATTTAATAATTTACTTAAACGTATTGATATTTTTGTTGAATTTCTAACATTCGTTAGAAAATCGGTGGAAAAATAAATTTTTATGAATCGAAGCTATACTTCACTGATATTAATATAAATATAAATATTATTTAATGATTGCTATTATATAGGCTTTAAGTCGAAACTATTTATTTGTTAAATATCTATTGAAGTAGTAATAACTGTAAGTTTGCATAAATATTATATTCATTTAAGTAATGTATAAGTTGTTCATTAAATATGTTTACATTCATAATGACTACCAAAAGGAAAATCATTACATTCTGTAGATTAGATTTGTTTGAATTAATGGGCAATTCGTTGGAAAGAATAGAAAAAAATATTATTTTAGTTTAACAAAGATTTAACTCTTCTGTCAATTAGTAGTTTTGGAAAAAAAAGCTTGAAATTTCGTACTGAATAGTGCCAGGATGCTTTTCGATGCTTTTGTCTACTCTTCTAACAAAAGCTTTTCTTTTAATATTTCGGAAATAAAAAAGTATTTTAATATTCTATTGAATAATATATAATTTCATACAGAGATGCTTTTTGTCATGACTTTGGATCAACCAAATATTTATTCAGGATAAGAAATAATAAATATTCAACATAGTTTTATTGAAAATGTCCAGTTCTCCTAATTTCAATGAATGTTGATAGTTCAATCTACATTTATACAGTCTAAAAGTCTGGAATCTCTCTGGAAGGGCATGGGCCAAATTATCTCTGTTAGAATGGTTGACAGGTTCCGCATCTCTGATCTTCTATGTGCTTTAATAATCAGGAATTACTTTATTTGTCTTGATATCAGAGCTCGTTATATGAAATGACAGATAATTTGCCAGACATTCAAATTAATAGCAGATCTGAACGCTTTCGACAATGAATTATATGTTTGCAGAAAAAACTCGTCGTTTGGGACATAATTAGACGAATAATAAATTTTATTAAATATATTAGACTTAAGAATGAATTCGTTTTTCATGCCTTCAAATATGGGATAAAATAATTGAATTTAATACTAAATTCTTACAAATTGTATATTAAAATGACATAACTTTTGTCTTTAATTAATTTTAATATTCAGAAATGTGTTCACATTTATCATCTATAGTAAGGGTGAACTCAAATATTTAAGAAAGCTGAAACTACTGAAAAATAAGTCGCTCATTTTATGAAGGTGTTGTTTTGTCTTATCTGGTTTAATATACAGTGTTCACAAAATATAGAAATAATCATAATTTAGACATTAATAATATAAATCATAAATATTTATGTATACGAAAAAAGGTTTTAAAATTTTACTCATTTTTATAAATTATGGCATAATCTGAACAAAATGTCATTTATATTAAGTCTGAAATGGATCTAACCCTTACATTATTCAGTTCACAGTAAAGTTATGCACATAATTCCTCATATAAATGTTCTGTCTCATTTGAATATATGATGAAATTTTGTTTTTGCTTTAAAATTTGAAATTCTAACGAATCAATGGACGGAAACAAAAATAAAATTATTCTTTAATGAACAGAAACTAATATAATGGAGATGAGTCCTGGGTTAATTTTTAAATATTGAATTTTAATGTTTAGAAAAAATAAAATAGCTTTCAAAATCCAACAAATCTAATAGAGATCATTTTCAGTATAAAATGTAATCTTACCCTCAATAAGGATTTCAATTAATTTTATTCATCAATTGCTTAATAATTCCAAACCAAAGGCTTGAGGACACGTCTCCGATACTAACGCTCCTTGCCCATTTTGTCAAAACTTTTGAATGAAACCCTTCTTGGCCATCCCTTATATGACTAATTAATTAGTTTGATAGACAGGGGAATATTTTTGTTTATATCAAATTAATTGGAGGACATTCTTGTTGTTCATTCCTAATACTGTATATTCTGATGAAAGTTATTTAAATATAGAGAAAATAATAGGTTTTTATTATAACATGAAATTCTAAATAAAGACATTGAATGGACAACTAATCCATTATAATAGCACTTATGTATTGACTCATACTATACAAAAAACTACTGAATAAGTAGATTAAAGTAATATATTTTAGTAAAGCGTCAAATAAATAGACCGATCACTGGTGTGAGTGCTTTTCGATGTCATGGATTAGTGGGTGACTGTCGAGACTTGTCTTCACTTATAGTTATGATTAGTCTCCGTAAGACATAATTACAATACATCTCATTCTTACACCATTTTTAGCGCAATTTGTTTTTTATGCGTTTAAGGATTTGTTATAAAAATATAACTTTAACTGAAAGACATTTTTCTGAAAAATGTTAAAACAAATAAGTTTTTCGACTTAATAGAGAATAAAAATGTTTTTCACTTAAAATGATAAGAATGTGGTTATACAGTAATACATTACTTAATTAAAAAGCTCTGGGCCAAACTTATTAGCAATTAGATAGAAATGCTGTTATCAAAGGGGAAATACAAACAGATATGAAATTCAAAGAACTTCTATAAATTGAGTCAACTAATCAAAGCCGAGAAAGTCAACACTTTCTGTTGCAAACAAACTTATTGCTGGATAAGTTAGCGAAAGTACAAATCTCTTTATTAAGAAATAATTGCAAAGAAAAATAAGTAGTTTTTAGTCGTATTTATGTGTCGTTCCGAAGGATAGACCGAATAACAAGTTAATGCTATTTCACTCAAAAAGGAAACATTAGTTCAGAGTTTTGCTGAACTACTCTATACTGTAGTTATAATTCATTAGAAATAATAAAATCAAAGACAAAAATGTTTATTCACTATAAGTATATGTAAACTGAGAGAGAATTCCGGAAGAAGTGTTAAATATAATCAGAATAAAATTGATTGCATAAACTACAGTACAGTAGTTATCATCCTCTTTATTCTAATCTAGTTCCTAATTGTGCACTGATAATTTTTTTTAATAACAAATATAATTATTTTTCTTTTCTGTATTTCAAACGAATCTCATTTATTGTCTCACAGAAAGGTATATTTGCATAGAATGATAATTGTTCCGGTTCAATTAAGAACAACTGCACCATTTTTTTTATATTTCAATATAATTTAGTTCTAAGAAAAATATTTGATATTCAATTGAATTCAAAACAAAAATCCTTTAATAAAAATTATAAATTAATAGAAACAGAATTTGAAACTAATTATTATTATTTAAGCATAAGATTGGAGTCAATCTTTGATTCCCGGAATCATTTTTATAAAACATTAATGATAGTCTGAGCCTATTAGCCGCTACTGGTATACGATTTTGAAGCAAAAAATATATAAATATTGCAGTTTTAAACTTTGTCTGATAGATGTCGTTGCTTCAGAAAGGGGTCATTTACCGCACATTTCATAATAATCTGTTATAACGTATTTGAAATTGTCCCCAAACATATATACACACAAAGCACTATCAAAGGCACTATCAGCACATGTACATGCTATAGATTCTATGAGCTATTATATGACTGCTCTTAAATTATGTTTGATTGGCGATCAGTAGTAGTGCCCTCTACGGGACCCCTCACTGTATTGGCAAAGAAAAGTTGTTTAAGGCAAGACTTGAACTCTTCACCAAAAAATAAACTTGATACCGTCATAACTCACTTGGGAGCCGATCTTCTCATCTCTGGTATTTGTCTGAGTCACTGATATTTGCGCAATGAATATATTGAAGAATACTTTTGTCACAAACAGAATACAAGTATAACTCCTATCAGTAAAGAATAGGTCTGAGCAGTGCCGACCTGACTGTCCCGTCTTCTGTTACAACAAAATGAGATGACTTAGGGGTGATTCACATATTACGTTCGCACTTTTTGAGAAATCTAGGGGGGG
>JAQIWA010001169.1:0-20552 GCA_034693305.1 Eueremaeus valkanovi
GAGAGAGAGAGAGAGAGAGAGAGAGAGAGAGAGAGAGAGAGACGCGTATCGCAGATGTGTTGGGATCTGTTCTGATGTGTTCACCACAAGATTTATACCAATAAATTAAGGGTTTAAGACATAAGACAACTGATTAGAAGCGAACCCGCATTCGTGTACTTCTTATCTTTTATTTATGCGCCAGCAGTAAAGTGTAGAACCGGCAGAGAAAAGGGTGCAAACACTAGAGTATAGCCATAACTGAACAAAAATATATAATAATATATTTTATTACGAATTCTTTCCTTTGATTCATAAGTTATAACATTTTAATTTCAGGCAAACATTCGTTAAATATTTTTCTTTGCTCTGAACGTCAGGGAAAGCGGTTGAGTAGTACCAGTGCCAGTGCCTGTGCTTCTACTTAACGCTTAACATTACCTTTTATAGCAATATTTAACTTATATTTATTTTCTTCTCTCCTTTCCTCTGCTCTCCTCTCACTCTGTAATCATTGAATTCCTTTTCTAAGAACGGCTTTAAAAGACATATATTTTGTTTATTTTACGCAATTCTCATATAAATCAATCAATCCTTTGGTTTCGTTTGCTTTGCCTCTAATACTGTTGTGTGTGTTCACTGTTGACCACAATTCTCATTCAAAACCACTAAGTATTGTGTGAATTGTAATTATCGATAGTTTGGCCGAGTTTTCGGCGCCAAACGATTGCCATATATTTTATTATTACGTCTGGAAAGGGAATGAATTTTATAAATTGAGTGAAACTAATTCAAAATTAGTCCACAATTCTCTGCTTGTCTACCAATTCTGCCAACTCTTCCAATTCTTAACTGCATATTGTGTTCGCATATCAACAGAAACGCAAATTGTTTTCACATTTTTCTAAATTAGTTTTCTTTTAAATATAAAAATAAACTTTTTTTTATTCTCTTTTGTTATGTTTAAAGTGAAGTCAATTTATTTCTCTAAACATTCCGTTTTTCAAATTCTTTGGGTTTTTTAAGGAAACAATTTCTGGAATGTTATAAAATGTGATCTTCTTTTCAAATGTTTCCCTTATTTTGATTTTCTAACGAATTTCTTTACCATTTCTTTCCTAACAAATCGTTTTATTCTCTTTTTTTATTTATTTCCAAAACACAAAACATTTGAAAATTCACTTTCGTTTGTGTTTGTAGTCGTCTCTGCAGTTAAGGTGTTCTGCGCTCATACTGTCATAGTAGTTATGCAGTTATAGTGCACACGTGCGGGCACTGGCACTGGCACTGAATGGTCGCACAAATATTTCTTCTCTATTCCTAACAAAATATCTATTTCTGACTTCAATTCCATTATTTCTGTGTTTACTCTAAACATATAATAATTTATTATTAAATTTTTGACATATTTTTCTCATTTATTACTTTCAGATACAATAAGTGTATGAGTTGTTACAACCATTTGCTGTCCGTCCGGGCATTCATACTAAAGCGTCAGACACTTCAGGGAAAACTCGGCCGTTCTTTCCGCGAACTCTCAATACTAATGCAAAATCTCGAGTGATTTGAAATAATATTTAATTAAGAAATGATTAGATTTTATAAATTGTATAAAATAATACTTATTTTTTAGGATAATTCAGAGCCAAAACTCAGTGCGAGAAAGAGTGTAAGTGTTTAGACATTCCGTCCGAACGCGGCTTTCAATTGAACTTTACTTCCGATTAGTTTTTTAATTTGGATATAAAGACAAACTTGTGATAAATGCACAACAATTTGATTAATATAACAATTATTGTGAATTTTTAATACATTTTTATGTACTTAATGGCCTTTAACTGCCATTCAGTGCCATTCATTGCCATTATTTTTCTGCATTGGTTTCACATTTCAGTTCCAAATCATTCAAATCTAATCATTAGAATAAATGCAAATATTCTACTAATTTATGATTTTATATAATAATAATAATAATTATAAGTTTAGGTATAATATTATATGAGTCTAATCGATGACTCCTTTTAATAAAGATTATAAACAATTAAATTTAGGTTTTTATTCAATTGTTTTCTTTTCTAGAATTAACTAATTGTTGCAGAACTCGATCAGAATTTGTTGCCTTTACTCATATCTTGTCTCTAATAAAGAGAACATTTTTAGAATTTTTTATTGGACTTTATGTTTGACTCCGATATCAAAACCAAAGCAATTGTGCGAATTATAACTCGTTTTCTCGGTTTTATATTTGAATTTAATGTAATTCTAATAGAGTTTTAAAAATGAGATTTACTATTGAAATGATATTTTTGTTTAGGATTATATAAATAAGGTTACAGTCGACTAATACAGTATAAATATATTCAATATAATTGTATACAAAAACATAAACTTATTTATTAACTACTATTCAATTGTGTAAATGATTTTTTTCCAATTAAAATGACCATCAGTTTCAACCAAAATGTGTTTTTATTTGTTTTTCATCTAAAATATTGTTTATTATTATTATTATTATTATTTTTGAATTATGTATTCAAATGAGAGGAAGAAATAAAAAGATTTCATTAGTTTTTCTTATGAAGAGAATTAATTTGAATAATGGATAAGCATTTGTAAAGCCCTCTAAAAATCACATCAATTTAGTCGGAATAGTCTCAGCCTTTCATTAATCAGTAGAATATTTCAATAAATTTGAGCAAAAATTTCAGTTCAAATGAGATTTTTCTGATGAAAAATCAAAAATAATAATTGATTTTTATCACAATATTTATCGTTATATAAAGCAATAGTTTTTGTTGTTATGTCTGATATTCTGTTGCAGTATATCATTGACTACACCTGGCATTAGCCGGACTCAAATCTCAAATGAACAACAGGTTCTTTTTGGTGAAACACAAAGCATTGTTGGCTCAGAATTAGGCGATTCGTTATTTTTAGTAACAATAGGTTGAAAGGCAATCATTTATCGGCTTATTTGCTAATATGGCTACAATTGGACTTAAGGCCAGTTATATTTGCGTTTTTGGCTAACAATTCAATAAATGGGTTCCCAATTATTCAACAGTAAAGCACTCGATAATCGTGTAGCGACTCTTAGCTCCTGTATGTCATATAATGTAAGCAAATATTTGGGTCCAATGTGTCAATTGTGTCAATTCTGATATCCAATTGTCACGCCTTCCAAGAGGTGCACCAGAACTGCATCCAAGCTCTGTTCAGATGTGATTCAAACACAACAGAGTAGAGAATGCCAACAAATCCTACCTCTGACCGACTCGACCCAAACCCACCTGTTATGCATTCTGTTAAGTATACACACCGTAAGTATTGCATCCATACAACTATTGCAGCGTTTATTGAATTTATTCAAACGTAAAATCGTTGACAAATTGCCCCTAAGATGAGGAGACGATAACGAAACCCAGTTTTCTATCTTTCAAACAACGTATTCAATGTCTTCATATTTTAATGCTTTCATAAATACGTAATATAAAGGCTAACAAAAATAAAACCGAAATTTATTAAATATTTGAACCAAAGCCAGAACTGAAACACATTTTATTTTATTCTTAGTTTACATCATATGAATTGATTCACAAAAATCAGACAAAGAATAAAGTTTTGTCTTTAAATAAATTGATCCTAAACTAAGTTATGTTTGCCATAGCTTCCAGAATCATCTTGATTTACCCGGCTAACAATTCAGTTTCTACACAGAGTAAATAGTTTTATTAGTTGTATTGAAATGAAAGCATTCAAATGATGTAATTCCCGGCAATCAGTTTTCAGTACATAAACGATACACATATTTGTTGTGAATATTATTTAACACTGAAATCAATATTTATTCTGTTTAGACATTCAATAAGTAATTGCGCATCAATTGCCAGCAAATTAGAAGACAATTGGATCAAGTGGAGCTGATTATTATTTAGGCTAAAGATGATCATTGATTCAAATTCTAGAGCATATGATATCTATTAGAGTATATAAGAAACGATTGATTTCGGCGTTTCTACTCTTATTGGATGTAATGATCGTTCGAATGATTTTCTATAATTTAAAAATTATGGACAAAAACATAAGTCAAGTGGACTTCAAATCCTTAGACAACTGTATTATTGAGTATCTTCTGTAACAACTGAGATACTAACTGTACAGTCAAAGACTTTAGAGTGCGTTCAAATTGGGATTTTAAGAGTTTGGCTGCTCAGGGTTGGAGAGAGCATTAGAAGCAGTCAGCAAGTTATTATTTATTCCAAACACATATGAATTGTACAATTGTATCAATCACAATTTTATTCACTGACTAGTGAGTCTATTGCTTATTAATTATAAGTCTATTGATAATGAAATAAATTCTAATACTATTTTATTATTAGAAATATATAGAACTAATTTAGCAAAAAATTGCAATAATAATCACTTAATTGTGAAAAGTAATAGATTGTGCTGTATTACTTTCTTAGAAATAATATGAAATCTTTACCCATGTACAGTAAGTATGGAAATTATATGTACAGTATATGTATTTTACAATGAATTCATTAATATCCATTGGGGGTGGTGGGGCTACACCAGGGGTGGCCAGGGGGGTCAACCTAAATTTTGGTCAAAAGGGGTGCAATGAATCAAATTTTTTCGGCCAAAAGTGCCCCATTTTCGAGTTTTTCGCACAATTTTCGCTCCGACATAGGGGGGGGGGGTACTCTGAACAAATTCCAGGGTTGACCCCTCTCTGGCCAGGCCTGGGGCCACGCGATAGCGAATCTATAATAGCTTTTGTAGTCAATCACAATAAAATAAATACAGTTTTTGTAAACAACAATACGTTGACTCAATTGAATATAATGAAACTCAATCAGAATGTCCAGGTTTCTTTGACTTACCCTAATGCGTACGCTTTTGCACGTTTCTGTTGACCCCTCCCCTCCTAGGCAGAGAGTACGTTGTGAATCTTCGCATAGTGGCTAAGAATTGAGCTCATCTAAAGTCTTTGACTGTACAATAGGTCTCACTTTTGTAGTCTCAGACAAATTATTGCAACGATTTCTCGGATAAAAAATAAACTGAAAACTGAAGACAAAATTATTCTTTTATATAATCCGTATAAGTTTTGACACGACATGAGAAGAGAAAAATTGCCGCCAATTTAGATATTATACTTGAAATATGACTTCACTGACAATTGGATAGAGTCGTCAAAAATCAAATAATAATAAGTTTGTTCGCGAATACAAAACTTTTTTTTCCTATTTTTCTATTTCTTTATTTCTTTTTATTCTCGATTTTGTTCTGCTTTTTAATGCAAATAATTGGAGAGAATATCTCATCCCTATTGTTGTCTGCATTCATGGGAAGACTTCTAATTATGTTAAATAGTTTTTTCGCTATTTTTTTATTCTTTATATTCAATAGTCGATAGAGAAGTACGAGAACTGAATTCAATATAAAATTTATTCTAAAACACGACTGAATAAACACAATATATTATAATATGACTACAATATTGTGTTTATATTTGAATTCCTTTCAAATTTTTCTGAACTTGTTTTCTAATTTCAATTCTGACAACATATAGACCCGACACGTGTCGCCGAACTGGTACCCCAGCCTAAGCCTACTATAGCTCTTATTTTATCCAATGTTTGCTTTATAGACAAATCTGATGTTTATTAAAAATGTTTTTCTGATTAAATCATTATTTGCTGTAATTAAAAGTTTATTACTTTTTTAATTACTATAATTTGTTGATCAATTAAATTAATCGATAAATAAAATAATTGCAAAAAAATCATAAAATATTTTCCATAAATATATTTAGTTCTTTAAAATTCTGAAAATTCAATGGTTTTGTTATATAATTCTCGAATTACTTCTCACTTTAAGTTTTGTATGTATTGTAGGTATAACTGAATATTAGAGAGAATTTCATTCAAATATTCATATAAAGCACTAAACGCTGAGAATTGATGTTTTAGTGATCGAGTAGTGAGAACTGCCTTTTGCTGCCATCAATGCCATCAATGCCATCAATACGAACAAAGACTTTATTCTGGCATTCATTGCCATCCGAACCGATGCTGTTTTGAGTGTTATTGGAAACCGTATTCTCTACTCCTGAAAGCGCTGACACTTTACTTCTTAGCATTCATTTGAGGACTTTGCGAACTGAACCTAAATATTGAAATGATTTTTTGTATTTCGATTACTATTCATATGATTTTCTAAATAATACAAAAATACTTCAATTCTATTGCTTATTTAAAAAATTAAATTCAATGTCAAGTTCTAAATGATGCAAATGTTGCATGCTCATGCTCATGCTGCATCTTATATTCATCGGAAAATTCGATGGACGACAATAGCACCCAGTGAACTGTGTTGCTCGTGCAAGAAGCTCCCAAGACAATTTTTCCTTGGATTGGTTCGGGTAAAATTATCGATTCATACTTTGAGATAATATTTCACAATTCAACTGAAAATCGAAATAATTGTCTCTAAAGTCGATGACTTCGAAGACATTCGTAGTTAAAGAAAATGAAATGCAATCAAAGTTTAACTGATATTACAGTCATTTGGTTCACATTTTCTATACAAACACCAAGTTTTTAAAACAAATTACGATTCAGATCTGATATTTATAGTTTTCGCTCTACTATCCACATCCTTTGCCGTAATACTGATCCACATTAGCTTTTAAAGGAAATTCAATACGACTTTCCTTTCAGTTGAATCGGATCTCAATTTTTATTGCTTTCCAACCGTTTAAAGCGATAACAGTTTCGAGTTATACACGTCTTCTAGTATTCAGTGTTTTCACTGATTTTTATTTGGAAGGCATATCCAAACCATATAATATTCAAAATACACCCTGGGCTTTTTCATGGGCGTTCTAAAATCACCGAATAGGATGGGGTCTCAGATTTTATTAAGCTTTGGTATTATTCACGTTTTGCCGCCACCGACGACATCAACTTGACATTTGAGCCGAGCTGGAACAGTACGTTTCTATTCCACTTACTTTACATTAGGGATGGCCAAAATACCCCCTAAGTTTTGATATTGTGTTTTTGAAGTGGCTTTTAATTTTTTTACCCCTCTCCTAGTTTAGCCAAAATTTGTGGGCAAATCCGTTGAGTTTAGGGTACCCCACATAAATTTTTGAAACAATTACAAAATACTCCCCTAATTTTCCGAGCTTGGCCCTCCCTTCTTTATATACTGTTTTATCAGAATTTTACAATCGATTAAAATAATTAAATTAAATTTAAATTAATGAAGACCAGGGGGCTTAACCAAAATGTTTCCTGAGTCTTGAAAATTTGCAAAATACCCAGCCTAGCTTTTTGAGCCAGAGCTGTGCCACCCTCGGACATTTCGAACCGACATTCACAGAATTCGATTGATTTCGTGTAAATTTGATTAAAATAACAACAATTAGGGCTTATTTGAGCCAAATTCAGCCTAATTTCGGCCAAAAAGGAAATGACCTGTTTTAGGCGTCATTTTGACCGATTTCTTGTCCACCATTTTATCTGCCCAAGGTTTGCCGAACTTGAGCTATGAATTACAGTATATAATTATAATCAAAAATATCATAATTATTAATAAACTGTTTTTAAACTTATTTCGAAATATTTAAAAGTTGTCAATAAATGAGAATATATTCAAAGATTTAATTTTAATCCAACAATATATACATTTTCACTATATTTTTATATATTTATACTGTATTTACCCTTAATATGAATAATACAAATTTAATATTAATATTTGAGCCACACTGCACTGCTCAGCACTGATTTAAAGCTAATTTATAAAATCTAAAGAAAGTGGACTTAAATTATCGATTATTCAAAACTTGGAAAATAAAATAAATTAATAAAAAATTTATGAATAAATTGAATTAAAATTATAATTATTATTAAATAATTATCGAACCATTGGCGCCAAATGTATTATTATATTAGAAAAGCAAAACATACAGCGCTTCTGGTTATTCATTAATTAATATAAAGTCAATTAATTATCGATTTTTGAGTAGTCATTGTTCAGAAATTATCCCATTATTATAAAAGCCAAGATTTTTTGTCCTGTGCCGGATCACTTCTAAACATTGGATTTTAATTCATGTCTTGTTAGTTGAAAATATTTCAATAATTTGTCTTACAATGAAAAACATTCTAAAAGTCTTGCGAACATTAAGACACAAATAGACTGAACGCCTATTTTAAAATTTTTGACAAAAAAAATAATGAATTATTAGATAATAAGAGAAAATGTCTGAAAAGCATTGTATTCAACAAATCCTTATGGCTTTCACTAAATCGGATTAAAAACGTACTAAACATATAAACTCTACGGAATCAGAGAATAGTATGGATTATGAAATGAAATTTTTTAGAAATCGCTTTCGAGAACCTATTTATGAGGACTGAAGGAGAGCTACGAACGGATTATAATATTTATTATCCTCTTTAGTCTGAAAGAAGAAAAAAAGAATAACAAAAGCAAATAAAGCAAAATTCTGTTCAACGTCTTTATTCCTTATAAGTTCAGATATCCCGACATATTTTTGATTTTCTATTAATATATTTATTTCTTTATTTTTTAATTTCTTTGTGTGACATAAGTTAAGCAATTTATTTGTATGAACACAAGTATTAGTTTTTTATAATTATAATATTGTTTATAATTTAGAATATATTTTATATTTTGTTCTAAATGTTAAGAATGTTAGCGTTGTCTGCATTAACTGTATTATATATGAGTTCATATTTCAAAGCAATATTAGCGCCAAATCTAGTGAATAACTGTCGACATTCAGCTATTAATGTGCTCTCGAATGAGCAGTTTCTCAGTTCCTTCACTACTGTTAAGTGCATTACCGAAATGGCTCACAAACTCTATGGATAGCTATTGTTCAGACTTGAAATGACTGTCAATTTGAGAAGTTTTTTAGAATATGTATGAGTTGTGCAGGAATTGTATGCTTTCCAACATTTGTCGACGACATCAAAGAATATGAGTATAAGAGTGAAGAGTGAGAGTTGGGCTCTGTATGGCAGAGAAGAGAAAATGTTTTGGGTCATGAGGTCAATGACAACATTTGCAAAAGATATTCAATATTAGAGATGTGCAAGCTCAATGATGGTAATGGCTCAATGAAAAACGGAATTGCCTACAAAATTCAATGGAAAGTACTTATAATGGTTGGTGGGGTGTTTGCAATATATTCAATTCAGCCTGTTCATTTGGATGCAGCCCTGCACATGCTTAAGGCATACTCTATAGGAATAGATTCAAACTTTAGGTGAATTAAAATTTGAAAGCAATTCGGAGCCAATTGTATCGTTAAAGTCGGGTATCCGTGCTATCGATAGATAATAAGACAGTGCGCTTAGCGTCGGGTCACTGACAGAAGACTAATTATACTGTTTTTCACATTTTGTATACGATTTTATAAAATACAATGTTTTGCCTCCGCTTTAAAAAGAGGGGCAAAACAAGAGAAACTGAACGAAAAAGTTCGCAGCAGTTGGGCATCAGATTCATTGAAAGGGCTTTTGTTAATGCATTGAAATTAATGATGTGATTCCCGTTTGGATTCCTATGATAAAAGTGCTGCCTCTGTATGGAGACGTTTGGACGCGTGTCCTCACAATTATATAATATTTTTTTGTTATCTCAGATATTCTAGCCTTTCATTAATCAATTTATAGTGAACTCCACCTCATTAGTCGACTACAATAATCCGATTCTCTTTGATTTCAAGTTTTATTTCAGCAATTCTTATATGTTTTATATACTCTGTTATTCATAAAATCATTACTTTTTTAGTAAACTTTTCAGTAAAGGTAACAATTAGTCAGAAAAAGTAATTTAAGTTTAAATGAAAATAAACGCTCAACTGATCAGCAAATGTTAATTTAAGCCACAATTCGAGTGATAAGACATTTATTATGCGGTGATTTGCAAGACTGAGTCAGACAATTAGTCCATTATCTTCTCTGACCGGATGTCTTGAAAGATAACATCGTTTTATAATTTTCCTTTACGGCGCTGTCAACTATACCTGTGCTTCACTCACACGGGAATCACGTCTATATTTAAGGTTCACCACAACATTATGTTCCGAATTAATTAACACTTTCATTGGCTTTATTTCATTTTTATAAAATTAATACTCATTTCAATTTCAATTCCAGTTCTGTTTTGTTTTATATAAGCTTTTCATAAAAAAGTGAATTTTTATGAATTAATTTTGGTTTTGTGGCAAAAAACCAAAATATATTCAAACATAGTTTATAACAAATGTTTTCTTCGTTTAACTGAATATTCTTAACATTTAGTACAGTCTATGCAAAGCATATTCACTATAAAACATATTATTCTTAAAAGTTTTCTTAAAATAAGCAAAACCTGTGTTGATATTCAAGGCGTTGTCCAATGAGTCCTACGCTAATTAGCGGCTCTGAAGTTTGATCTGCGGTCAGCTTTGGCTTTGTTTTAGTTTTAAAAAATAAGGTATGGCTCGAAAAGAAGGAAAGTCATGCCTACACTTGCATTGGGTTTATTTATTATCAAAACCATTGTTAAAGCATTCTGGCTGTGCTGCCTGTGCTGGCGCACTGTAGTCTGGCCTTTAGGTCATTCAGGCACGTGTCTGAACGTCTTGAGAAGGCATGGATGGCTGGATCGGCTCCATTAAGCATTAGCTCAACCGAACTCTTTTGGGCACCTCTTCGTTGGTTTAGACCATTCAGTCACTGACCTTCAAATTTAAAGTGAAAATAAATCACTCGATCTTTGCTTCAAATCGTTTAAAGCATATAATTTTCATTTTCTTTATCTGTTTATCTGTTGACCGAAACTGAATTGGCTTTAAATATCTATAAAACTATATTAATGTTATTTAAACTATTTTCCATTCATTTAAAATATGTTTCCGATCGAAACGTATAGAAATAATCGAAGAAACTGTTCCCTAATTTTCAATATTGTCTTTGAATTTATCATTTTTTCACTGATTTCTTCATTTATTAATTAAATTATTTCGATGTTTAAGCTTTCGGAAGGAATAATTTTATGAAAAATTAAAAGTAATCGGGAATATATTTTAATTGTTATGACATTGAAATGCTATTGTCTCTCAACTAATTAAACTCCAATTCTATACAAGTATTATAATTATTGTTTAGAATCCTATCTTTAAATCTCTACCAATAAATTGAGTTTAAAATATTAATTACAACAGAAGAACAATGGCTTCAAATGAATTGTCATACGAATCACTGGGTTTTGGCGTAAATATAGTCCTGAATAATAATAATCGACTTTAAGTGGTACTCAACTCAGACTATAACATAAGAACAACAATTATTTTGTTTATTCTATAGGTTTTTGATTTTTAACTTTAATGCATGAAAAATAAATAAAAATAATTGAATAAAATTATGGTTCGCTCGACTGAATCATTGCAAGTGAAGACATTATACGAAACTATTCATTAATTTTTTTATTCAAAATATTTTCTGCAAATATTGTTACAATATTTTGTTATTCTTTATTAATAACATTCACTAAATTCTGAATATATTTATACGATATTTGGATTTAAACATAAGCTTTCGAATGAATAATTCAAATGATATTTATTTAAGATTATCGGGAATTAAAGTAGTGCTCACATTATTAGGGCTCAAGTTTTTTGTTGTTTTCGCAGTCAAAATATTGAAGTGAACCTAAAATTCTGATTCTATCTATAGCTAGTTTATTGATTTGATTGTATATCGCAAAGCCTGCATCCAATGTCTGAATGCCATTCCTATTGCTACTGCTATTGTGTATAAAATGTGAATCCAGTTAATGATTCATTCGCTCCAATCCTCCTCTCCTGCATCTCCTCCAGCAATGGCTCTGATTCGATGCCGCGTCGGGTGACTAAGACCTGCGGTTTTCGTTGCGAATGTCATATATATGGAGAGAGTCAGACATTGAGTCAAAAAGGTTTATATGATTTGGAAGAATATTTTGGATCGTTTCGAGTATACAATAGACTCCTATTATTAGGCGTACAATAGTAGCAAAAATAAGCAAACATTTGAACATTGATTGACGCGTTGATAAAATATGTCAAATCGGTTACCTTTAACTGAATGTCTGCACAAAATAACATTTATATTATGAGAATAGAAAATATTTTTTGGTTCAGAAATTCAATAAAAACAGAAACGAATAAAGGCATAGATCGACACAAACCGGGGATCGCTTTTAGGAACAAAAATGTGTTATTTTTGGAAATAAGTTATAAAAGATGTTATGATTGAGAAGAGAAGACAGTGTTTAGAAGTGTATGTGATTGAAGGCAAAGTGACTGTAAGACTGTGAAGACTGAAAAGTTATAATAATATAATATCGTATATAATAGTGAATAATATAATAAGAGCATCAAAAGCATCAAAACATATGTGCTTTTCAGTATAAAAGCAGTGAATACGCTATGCATACGGTTTGAATGCAATGCTGTCAAACAGTACGGATTCAATGCAATCATATGACTCTCTCTGTAGTCTCTGTGCTCTCTCTTGTGCTTCACTAACTCTAACAAAGCTCAAGCTTTATGTGTTGTGAAGCGTGCAAAAAGGGGGAGGGGTCGGCACAAAAGAAGACTTGGACATGCCTTGGACTAGATTAAAAAGTTTACCATTTTGTATGACATTTACGCCACTGTTTGCCTGTTAGGGTGTTTGGGCCCATAGTTACAGCTCTATTAGTCTCGACTAAAAACTATTCTGACTTTAATTCAGATAGAAATCGGACGAACCCTAAAATTGGCGCAAATAGACAGACACGCGACCATCAGTTCTCGCACATCTCGCACAATACGAATACAAAATACTGCATATCTAATGAAACACAAGTTTTTATACAATAGTCGAACAAAAGCAGAGCTGAATTTTTAACCAATTATAAAGTTTCCCATCCATTCAGTGCAGTGCACACACCAAACACTGAACACTGAACACAGTAGTCACTACTCTCTAATGCCTTTCAAAGTCTATTCTCTTTTTTGTCGCTTAAGCTTTAAATTGTTAGTTAGTGTTAAATCAGATTTAACTAATATTTCTCATATAATTATATATATTAATCAACTTAATGGAGTCATATATTTGCCAAACGCTTTCAAAAGCCATAACAATAACAAAAACAAAAATATTTTTTAAATAACGATTGTGTAAACGACGCATATCTTGATTAAAATGCTTTCAGATTAAAATCAGATTTATTTTGAAAATGATATATACTTTGCAGAGAAGAAGAAAAACTATTAGCAAAATAAATGCTAATAAATATCGTGACTCTGCGGAAGAGAAAATGCATTTTATTCGTTGCATAAATATTTTCAATTGATATTAATATCAAAGCATTTCTTTGATTTGGTTAACAGAAGTTCTTCGCTTAGAGGAAGAGATGTTCTGAATGACTGAAATAAGTATTAAATGAATTAATATGTTCTGTAAATATAGTGTTCTGTAGTGTTTCGGTGTGTTATTTGGCAATTCATTTGTTATTGTAGACCACAAATCATTGGGAAGTTGTAGAGTGAGATGTTTTTCTCTCACCATTATATTAAAAATTATATTTAATGTGTGACTCGGCTTAGAGCACATCCAGTCTATGCAATGGTGTTGTGCAGTGTAGAGCACAGGTGTACTCAGTGTACTGACTAGTGAGTAGTACAATCACATAATCGCTTGCGGCGGCCAAATGCAAAAGCAATTCAGAATTGCAGTACTTGTGCTTTGCTTTGCCTTAAGTATAAGCTGTTGTCGATGTTGTCAAACGTTCTTCACATTAGCACTACTCGAATGCTGTGCCGAAGAAGAGCTTCTGTTAAAAAAGAATCAGTTTATGTACTGAACTCTCTTAGAAATGTTAGATTGCGTTTGGACTGACTCAGTGAGGACTGGTGTGTGTTCTGTGTGCAAACAGAACTAAACAGAACTCTTGTCAAACAAGAGGTAATCAATTGCTCGCAAACATTAGGCCTGACTTCAAGGCTTAGTGTATCTGAAGTATCAACAAATACACAACCATTTCATACAATTCATGTCTATTCGATAGCATAGCACAGCATTTCGATTGCATAGTATTGCTTAGTATTGCTTAGCATTGCATAGCATACGAGTGCAATCCATATGCAGCACAAGCCATAGTGTCGGAGTCGATCGCATGCGCTACGGCAACATGACAGTAAACCAGGAGCACCACATGCCCGCCCCATTTCCCCCTAAGGTCCAATCCGCACGACCAATATATGGGTTATAGTTGGTTTGGGGTAATCCTGTTCCGCGAAGTGGTAACTGCTGATGAACTGGTGGTCCAATGGGAAGCCAGTCAGAGAGCTTGCACTTTGGTAGTAGTGGCAACTTTTGCGGCCGACCGGCTCACCCACAAACTGATGGATTTTTCTTTGACAGACACTTCTCCTCTTTTGTCAGACACAAGACATTAGACGTCTTCGCATTCAAAGTGATGTCATTTTGGATTTGAGTGAATCAGCGATTGTGTAAATAAGTCAACACTAGAAGTGGTGATACAGTCATCCAGTGCTCAACCCAGTGCTCAACCAAAAGGACTTAACAACACCACAACAATGTTGCCCTTCGAGACGCCCACTATCTTTGAACAGTTACCGCGATTCATCTTCAAAATGCCCAGGGTGGTCACAGACCAGAAGTCCAAGTTCGAGTCCGACGAACTCTTCCGACGATTGTCGCGCGAGACTGAGGTCTGTCTCATAAATATCTTCATATTCTGTGTCTTTCAATGTGTTCTTCAAATTATTTCTCATATTCTTCGGAAATGTTTTCAATGAAATTCCTGTTTTGAAATTACAGGTGAGATATACGGGTTATCGGGACCGGCCGTTAGAAGAGAGGCAAATCAGGTTTCAAAACGGTTGCCGAGAAGGACACACAGAATCGGTAAGTGTTGAGCACGACTTCAATCTTCAGTTAGAATCGGAAATAAAATATTCTTTTTATAAATTAAAAATGTTTTGTTCGTAAAAAAACAATTCTTTGGGTTTGCAATGCTTTTAATGTTTTCCGGAATGTATTGAAATTAAAACATTAAAACACCGAAACATTCGGTTTGTTTTGCTAACAAAACAGATTGCTTTGCATTGAAAGCGCAGACACTGTCTGTTCTAACTGTAAGATATTGTATGTTATCTGAGCCGCTATTAGTAACATAAGCGCAAAACACAATTATTTGTTTGGATTATTTACTGCGGTGTTGGTGGTAATGGTAGTGGTGGTTGGGCTCATCCATATCCTTCAAATCCTAATAAGTGAGGGCAAGCCCTTGGAAGGCCTGTGAGAATGGTATCATATTTTAATCATAATTGCAATGTTTGCCACAATCTATAGCCAATCCATTAGTTAAGCAGAACGTAGTGTAAAATGTTTTGTTCGCTTTACAAGTGTTTCGGTACTAACGATAAAAAGTGCACTAATGCTGAAGAGCAAAGAGTAAAGTAATATGTATTTCCTGCCATCCCTTCCCTTCCCGTAAGTGATCTGTGGCTAAAAAGAAATTAAAGCAAAGCATAACATAACTCGTTAGTCTATAATAAGAGGCGCGTGGGTTCGGCCACAATTATATCGAACTCAAATGAACAAAACAAAGCCCAGACTGTACCAGAGCATAATAGCACCAGCACTACCTGCGATGATAGATCTTCGGAATACCTTCTTGTCGGCCCTAACCATATGATTCACTACTACTGCTTAGTGTTAGCGAAAGGCAGACAAAATAGCAATAAATAATATGCTTTGCGCTGAACCTAAATATTTATTAATTTAGTTTTTATTGTTTTTATTCCCATATTTTTTGGATCCTTCGTTCTGTTGGTCTGATGACAGGCCTTTATCGCAACCGGCACTAATTTACAACTGGTCTTCAGTCCCTGTACTAATGGTTACAGCGAAGGCTGTGATTTCGACAAAGAACAAGGAAAGGTAAGCTCAGTTTTAATCGCTTCCATTTTATAATCAGCTCTCAGACCAGTTATCAAACATTATTAGAGCACTTGATTGAGTAAACTATGATTCAGTTGTAAACATATTTAACAACAAAACCAATCGCTTTATTCTAATGTGTTGTTCCATAGCTTTAATAATATGATATGATATGAGGCGTACAAACTGTACAAACGGTTGGGCTGTATAGCTATTGGCATAAATAATCAAACATTTTGTTTAATGCAAATTACAATCTTTGAAAATCATTTAAAATAAATTCTTTGATTCACTGGTATTCTTGTGAATATGCACTGGAAGTCAATGCTTAGTATGCAAAGGGCATCTCTACAGCACCAGAAGGTCTTATCAAATAATTTGCAGAGAGTGCACAATAACTTATTAGTTATAACTAATGATAGAATTTTTATGGTATGGTTTAGAGCTAAGCCTTATTCTAATGTGCACTCGACCTGACGATTGCCGAAAGGAATACCTCATACAGTATGCTGTGCTGTATAATACAATGCCTCTGCACTGGCAATAAGGCCTATCATATACTCGAGCTACTCATTCATTTCGGCTTGGATTCAATTTTGCTGCACTCAAAGGAAGGCAGAGATAATAAAATTAATTTTTGTGTTCATTATTTAAGTCAATACTTATTTCGTAATAAGTTATGAACAGAATTATGAAATGAGTTAAACGACTGATTGTTTGAGAGAACGCTCTGTCAATCAAGTAATCTGTTATTATTGAACACAAGCTTATTATAAGAGCGGTAATGGATATCTGAACAATCGCTTTAATGTTCTGAATTCATAGACAAAATATGTTTGATATTTGATGTTCTCGTCAGTCGTTTTCGGATAATAGCGATGAGAAGACTGACGACCAGTTCATAAGTACAGTATTTAAGTATTTGAGTTAATACGACGATTCAAACACGTATTCTCAACAGTGCGTAAAGAGAGCTCATTAGCACTAAATTAAACGCACAGAAAGACTGGCAGAGAAAACAAAAAAGGAAACGGAGTCAGATTGTAGGCCTCGGTCTCATCCATGTGAAAAACAGGTGGCATACACGGTATACATGGCATACATGGCTTACATGAGACCGACTTTAATAGAATAAAAACAAAATAGAGTCAGAGTCTCATAAGTTATAAGTTATAACTGACTCAAAACAATTGCATAATTCCTTGTGTTGTGTGATAGTCGAGAGACTGGACTCGAAAAAGAAAACTGCGCTCACATTCACAGTATTCACAGCATTCACAACATTCACAGTATTTATACTGAATTAGTCCTGTTCTGAACGGATCCATCAGAATAAGGGCTATAATTAAAGTTCGAGCCCTTAAAAATTCTTAGTTAAAAGTATGCGTCAGGTGCTCAGGTGCGGGCACTACTTATATGCTTATACTTTAAACTGTGCACAGGTAACTGCAAATGGAAATGGCTATGAAATGGTTATTTTGGCCCAAACTAACTAACGATTGTCATTAAACAGTTAACCGAATGAATGAAACAATACATCATATGTTCATTAAATGATAGGTTAGAACAGAGAGCTATACAGCTATACTGTACACAGCTATACATGATTTGTGAGAATGCGAATACAAGTCTGACAACTAAATGCTCTTGATTATGATCAAACACCAGACCATTCATAATAACGGAACAAGGCCGTTGCAGAGAAGTTCCATTCCTTCTTGTGCTCCGAGTCATAGACTCAGTTCTGGACTTACCGTTTGATTAGAATTGATTGCATTCATAATCACAATATATTTACTGTAAATATATTTTCTTCCGAATCGTGTTTTCGTATTCCTATTCCTATTCTCTACTCTGTTGTCGATTGCATTCATTGTTCAATTGCTGTCCAAATATTAATTTTCTGGTTTTGGAGTCGAATGGCGTTTAAAAGCAGACGTTAACACATGAAAGTGTGGTCAACACAGAGAGCTATTTCTTTAACTATAAACTGATCACTCCTACACGGACTGGCATTTATTGCATTCCTTCCGGCGCTGTTTCACTCCAATAAAGCTGATGCCGCCGTTGGATGCAAAACTGCACCAGAACTGGCATTGGAGGCAATGGCTGGCAATTTGTAACCGAATCCTGCAATGCATGCAATACATGGAGGCCTACAGAAGACTACAGAAGAGCTTTGCATTTGGATATTCTCTCTCCATCTCTGCTGCAATATCTTCGGTGTTTGCCATTGAGGCAGCTCTACAGTGAGGACTGCAGTACTGGTGCAATGATTGGTGAGTTTGAAGATGAGCCCTATCTGTGCCTGTGATCAAAGAGGAGCGACGACACGACACTTGCTAATACTGCAAAACGGCTAAAACGGTGCCATAAAATGTATTTGTTTCGAGTTATACCCAAGGAGTGTATTCAACGGGGGTCTGAGCGCAGGCATGTAGTCATTGCCAGAGTCACATTGTCGAAATCATAAACTTAACCTAACTCTTAAAATTACTATTTATATGGGAATGGATGGCATTACTGCCAATAGTGGGTTATCATAGATATCACTGCTTTAATGCTGTATTACTTGGACTCGACTCGACTCTCGACTCGCAAACAACAATATGTACAGCAATTAAACCATTTAACAAATGTATGAGAGTATAGCTTTCGGCCACAAATATCAACATTTCGTGTTTATATCAAAGCTATATTCGCTGACTATTGCTATTCGGAAAGCATTCTCTTCACTGACGAGTGGGAATCGGAAAATATGCACAACTCTTGTCATTAATTTAATTGTTTATGAACTTCAGAGCCTTTGCTTCAATTTTTTTTGATTGCATTAATTTATGCGAACTTTAGGTCAATGTAAACACTGTTTCATTCTTAATGCAAATATATTTAGACAAACAATTTTTCATCACAACTCAATTTGATTTTATTCGCTGACAAATTTAAGAGTTGAAAAGTAAATTTGAGCCCAGGCATATTCTGCATGTTCCAGCAGTGCACACCTGCAGCACTAATTTCCTTTCAGTTATGTTTTGGCGATCAGAACCCTTATGTAAACGAATGAATTGTAGGTTTCATTAAATCGGTTTTACATTTAATTTTACATTTGATTTCATAGTTTTGTTTGCGATAATTCACTGTAAAAATAGTGAATTATAAATAAAATATAAATAATATATAAAAGAGTAGACCATTAGTAGCGATCGATTGCAAACCCATTCATTAGAATTGTTTGATTTGGACGATAAAAGTTCATTATATCGGCATTAGATTCGACGTTAGGCAGCAATCCGTGTCATTAGTGTAGAGTAAAAATGGCAAAAAAGATCTCAATTATCGCTTTATTGCATATGTTTTGTGAATATCAATGTTGTTATATATTGAATCAGAATAACGATTACATATTTGCCGAGCGGACGGGCAGGTGTTGGTATTCTCTATAACGACTGTATCGGCATATTATGACTCAAATTGAAATATATGGGCCGTAATTGCAGCAGTAATTAGTGTAAAGACAGCGAAACTGATGTAAATTACAATTTATTCATTATATTCATCGCAACTATTATAACATCTCTCTATCTCTGTGTTTAACTGCTCGAATGGCACTCCTGTTTGTAGTCAGAGTGGTCTCAACATTGGAACTAATGCTAAAACATTGAAGCATTGAAACAGTGATGCCCTCAGTCTTCAAAATTGGTTGCCTTTGCTTTCGTGATGAAGAGCGGCTCTCAGGCCTCACTTACAGTGCACGCAATGCACAAATAGAATAACAAAATTATATTATAGTTACTGTTTATGAATTACTTACTCTAGACTACAGTACAGATGAGTTTCACTATTATATAAATAAGAAACTCATATTCAGTCCATTACAGTCATACTCCCAAATGATTCCCAAATAAATAATATTTAATTCTTTTTAAGTTTGTTTTCAATGTTATCATCTGATTGAGTGTCGAACGAAACAGAGTTTTCAAACAATAATTATTACATTGTTTAGCATAAACTGATTTCTTATACTTTATTTCTAAATTATTCTTATAATTAAAATAGTTTTCCAATGTTTCTCATCTGTTATTAAAATTTTTCTATGATATATATTACCTGGCACTACATAGATTACCTAGTTTATATTATACAAACATTATATAATTGCTTAGATTCTCATGTTTATGGTTATTCAATAGAGTCACGATTTGCAGTGCAAACCAAAGCACATCTTTCAGAAAAAATTATTCAAATGTATATAAATTACATACAAATATAAACTATCAATAATTTGTAGCATTAATATCGACACAGATTCGATGAGGAGAAGGAATAAAGTTGAGCTCAATTCTGAAATCTCGAAAATTTAATTTTGAAAACTATGTAATGAAAGCGAATTGTGATTATAACAAAGAGATAACAGACCTCGACTCATTATTTTCATATTAAAGCTTCTTTTATATCGCTTATTAAAATACAGAGCGTCTCAGAATAGGCGCCTGATTTGAATCTTAAAGTACATAAAAACTACAGGGGGTACAATATTGATAT
>JAQIWA010001170.1:0-20544 GCA_034693305.1 Eueremaeus valkanovi
TTTTCATTGAATTTGATAATTAGGTTTAGGTTCCAGATGCGTTAAAGCTTGTTACTCGATTAATCTCATGACTGTATGAGCCTACAATCCACCAGAGATTATGATAGCAATGGTCGTATGACATACGGCTCCGGATTCGTATGACATGAATGTCGAACCAAAAATTAATTAAAGACTTAACAGAAAATAAACTTTGAATTCTGAAAAACAAGAAAAAAATTTATAAAATAATTTCTATTCATTTTCACAATCATTTATATGTCGGCACAACTGATGCTAGCATTTCGACTGTCATTTTCAGATAATTATCAGAAGTTCTGATTCAGAACATTGAAGTTCATTGTCAGAGCAGAAGTCAATCTTACACTGATGATGATTAGCTGTAAAAATAAAGTAGAGCAAATGTAAGTTTGCTTCAAGCTCATATACATGTATAAATGATTTGTGAAGCTAAAGATCAATATTAATCAGGACAACTTTCTGAACTCAAGTCTTAAAAAACTTATAAAATATTTAAAAAAAATGTTAACTATTATACAGTTATTGTGAACGCCATCTGTAATGAGCTCTGAATATGACATTCAAATATTTGGGCCGAAACTAACTGTTGACCAGAATTTACTGATGCAGTAGGACAGGTAGATTTATTAAGGAAAAGATGATAGTAAACAAATTGAGCCCAGGCCATTGAACCACACTCTCGATCAAACCGTTTTTGTCAACAAATAGTTTATTTATAAAATAAAAATCTTTAAGTAATGAACAAAAAAATAGAAAAGTTTTATATTTTATTAAAAATAAAGAATTTTAAGATTAATTGCAAAATAAATAGAAATCTTTTTCACCAATAGTTTAACGAATATCTGTTCAAAAGCCCCATTCGTTGTAAGATTTTTGTTTAATAATAGTTATATCACTAGTAATGGCATTCAATTGTCTGAGTCGTGAAATGTTCTCTTCGTTTGCAAACAATTCAATTGTTTTGTTTCGCAAATAAATTGATTTAAGTTTTGGACAATTTTTTATTAAATCCAAAGCAACTGTTTGTGAGATCTCTTTCGACGAATCGGATGAATTGAAATCAATTGTTTGAAGAACTGATAGTTTGGACATTGATTTGAAGGCCATATCAGAGACGTCGTGACTACGGGTTTGGAAGGACTGAAGGTTTGGTAAATGTTTGTCGATATGAGTGAAGAATCCGTCGGTTATTCCGGATTTGCTTATATTAATCGATAAATGAGTCAATTGTTTGCATGCATTCAGTGCTTCGCTTCTCAACTCTGGCCGATAGGACTCGTCATAACTGAAAGTAAAACGCAATCGTTTGAGTCGTTTGAATGAATTGATTGTTTTGAAGATGTCTTCAATCGATCGATTCGTTTGTTTTCCGATAATTAACTCAAAAGACTTCAAATCCGGATATTTATTATACAATTGTTTGAATGAATCGACGAATGAGTGAACGAATTGTGAGCTTCGATAGGCTTTGAACGTAAGACTCAATTGTCTTAGTTTTGATAACTTCTGGATTGAAGTGAAGAATGAGTTCAAGTCATCTGAATTGGCGTCGAATAAAATGATTGCATTCATTGATTGCAAACAATTTCTGTTGTTTTCGGCGAATATTTGCAGAAGTTTTGAATCATTTTTTGAATATCGGAATGAAATTGATTTCAATTTGTTTAACAAAATTGTGTTTCCATTGAATATATGCTCTAAACAACTGATTCTATACTTAAGACAGAGATGTCTGACATTCGGACATAACTTGAGAACAGATTTATTGATTTCATTGTTTGAGTAGAAATCAATTGACTCTATATTTGAGCCAAACTTATGGCAAAACTGGTCGACAGTCCTATCATTCAGACCAATGAAATTGGAGTCAATTGCAGTCAAATGATCGCAATATTTGATAATCAGTTCAAACACTTCTGATTTGTTCGCAATATAACCGCAAACACTAACTGTCCTAATGTCTGAGCACTTCCTCAGCTTTGACTCCAAGACCACTAAATCGATCTCTTTTTCTAAATGGCTTTCAAATGACTTATGAATTGTTATATATTTTTGTTTATTAAATACCAATCGTTTCCACTGTTTGGACAGACATTCAAAGCGAAACTTGTCTTCAAATGTCAGATAACTTATCAATAGTTCGCACAAATCGTCACCGAATCGATCGAAACGCGATTTGTCATAAATGGCATTCATTTTCATTCAAACCTTTGATGTCTTTGACTATAAAATAAGAAAATTAAATAATTATTTGATATTTAAATGATTTAAAGTCTGCTATGAATTAGTAAGCGATAGACATGTCGTACAAACGGGTCGTATCTCTCAGTTAAGTCCTTTCTCTCCATTGGACTCCTAATGAACCCTATTTACAGACAATACTAATCAGTCATTCATTTATATTATTATCAATTAATTTGAAGATAAATACAATTAATGTTAATCTAAATAAAACTCAGTTTTAATAATAGATTCAAATAATTGTTTATTTTCTAAGCATTTAATCATTTGTTTACAAACAAAGTAAGTGTTGTGAAGACAGAGAGTGAACGCCATCTGAAGGCAGTTGTTGTGAACACAATTCAGATATTTAGTGCTAGACTTGAACTCATCCAAACTGATCCACATAGTTTAAAAGCATCAGATTTTGTATCAGGCTAAGTATAAGTTGTATTAGGTAAAAGTATGAGGGTAAGCTTCCAAGAAAATTGGTCTTATATAATTTTTTTTGAAAATATACTCATTTTTAATAAATGAAAAGTTGTGTCAAATCTATTGATAATTGATTAATGAATGAAAGAAATGATAATTATTTCTATAATCAAAGCTCAACTCAAATCGATTGCTATTATAGCCATTCAAACATCGGATTACTCTTTCTTTTAAGCCATAGAAGTGATTCTGTCATTGCGTCTCTATTGGCCGATCACTTCGTGGTTCGGGTCGGTTAGCATTGGACGCTCGGGAGGAAAGGTACTTCGATTTCTTCTAGGCATGTCCTGGATCTTCTTCAGGAGCTCCAGAGTCTGCGCCATAAGTATCCTATGATCTTCGAGTTTATTATAAATATAACAATCCTTGAAGTCTTCACTCCGAACGGCAATAGTAGTAACACTTCTGCAGACGTTTCCAATGGTTCCCAATTTGCTTGAGTCTGAGTCTGAGTTAAGTTAATATTTGGATTACAAGTGCTGTCAAAACATGTGCTATAATAATAGTGAACATCATTTGAAACTTTGAATAAACTGTAATAAAATATTGTAGACATTGAAAGAATGTCTGATAAATTGAAAGTTTATACCAAGGTTATCCATTTCTTTGTTTTAAATAATATTTTCATAACTAAAACTGTGTGGGTAACTTCAATAAAAAGCTGATTGAAATCAATCTGTAGTTTATCATACAATCCGAATGTGTGCACACATTGTCTGTAACTCTTATTATATGTAATAATTATTGTCTAAATAAGTATAAATGTCTGTTAACTACCAATAATATCAATAATATCAGTGGCTATTCATTAAAACTTTTCGTAAGAAAACTATAATTCGGTCCAAAGTTAAACTCTTTATACATTAATAGTTTAGAATTCGTTAAATTAGAACAGAAAAAGTATCAAGTTAACTCTGATAATTGAGCCAGAGCTCTGTCGGTCCTCTACTCATCCAAACAAATCTATTTTATGAGAAAATATTAATTATTATTTACACAATGAATGCAAAAATGTATTTAAGACTAAAATTATGATGAATTAAATGCAAATTTAAATAAAGACAATTTATTTCTTTTTTTTGCTCAAAAGCCTCATTCGCTTTGTCATAAGCTATTCCACTATTAATGCCATTCATTTCGTTTGCATATAATTTTCGGTCAATTTTTTTTATTAAATCGAAAACAACTGATTCGGAGATCTTTTTCCACATAATTGTCGAATGAAAAGGGAATTCTCTGCAGAACTGGTAGTTTAGACAATGTTTTAAAGTCAATGTTCGACATGTCGTGTCTGGTCTCTCAAGTATTGAAGTTTTGGTTAATGTTTGTCGATATCAGCGAAGAAGTTGTCATTTATATAGCCATTGATCCTATTTGTAGATGAATTAGACAATTGTTTGCATCCATTCAGTGCTTCACTTCTAAACTCTGGAGGAAAGGATCCAAATATGAGAAACAAAAAGACAATCCTTTGAGTCGTTTGAAAGTATTGATTGTTTTGAATATGTCTTCAATCGAAGTGTTTGTTTGGTTTCCGATATTTAAATTAAATTACTTTAAATCCAAATTAAAATATCGCAGCAAATAGCAGATTGAATTGTCCAGGATGAACCGATACATCAGATGGCACTGTAGTCTCATTATAAGATAGACTTATTTTATTTATTATGAGTTTTGGCCAAAAATAACTTTTGTATCATTACATCCGCTCTGTTGGACAATACAGTACTGTATTAGCTATTAATTGAATTATTGATAAACAGATATTAATATAAATATTGTTTAATAAATAGCTTTCGTATTATCTATGAATACATAGGAAAAGTTACCTTTACTTTATTTTCATTTATACCTGACTGACCCTTTTATTAATTCATGCAGTTTGTATCCCACGTCCTGTAAGATAGGGATAACCTTAATCATTTTTGAAATGATGACCAAGTTGTTTTATAGTTCCGCTGACCTGTTTTTTAAGTTGCCATGCTCCATTCAGGTCTGAGTATTAAACTTGTCTAGATTAATTTTGTGAAAACAGAAATATATCAGTTATTAGTTTCCAATATATTCATTATAAAATAGAATTAATATTTAGAAAAGTACTGTTCATTACGATTACCTGTGTCAATTGTCAATTCACCCTTTAACAGTTAGTTATCACTACCTTGATCAATAATAATCTTAAAATAAATATTTTATATTAATTGTTTACCCAGTACAGTTTGATTAAAAAGTTCAAACAAGTATCAAGAGTATCAAGATCATTTTGAATATAATATCAAAATTATAGAAAAGGCTAAAAATGTTTATAATGTCTGAAATTGTTTTTCAAATAATATTATTTGTATTTAAGAATATGTTGTAATCATAGAAAATATAATGAATTGAAAATAATATAAGAAATGTAAGAATTAGACTGAAATGTCTACCCATTTGAGGAAAAAAAGAAATAAGTATTGATTATAACCGGAATCAATAATAACCGTATTATTGCTAAAGTACTGCAAACTCATCGATAAAATAATGAGTTTTTAGTGTAATTGGAATTTAATAATAAAAATATTTATGAAAATAATTCGCTTCAGAATTGGATTCTGTGTTAGTAATCAACCGATTCTTGCCATTTGGAAAGCCAGACAAAAGGCTGCCTGTCCTTGAACGGCGGCCAACGATCGAACGGTGCGACGAACGGATTCAAGGCCTGTCTTCTTATATAACATAGTGTTAGCACTACTGGCAGAGAGATCTAAAGGCATAGAATCTGTATTACTGTAGTGTACAGACTCTGACACTGAAGTACCGGCGCTGACTCTACCCTTACACTAGTGTACAGTCGCACTTGAATGGTGTCTCTGAACTCAGAATAAATAGTTTTGTCGACTCAAATATTACATAATGGAAAGTGTTTGCTAATATTCGGATAAAAAAGTACATAACTCTATTTTCAGAACTCATACACATATACTGTTCGCCACTCTATTCCTATCTCTGATAATGTATCAGCACTTGAGTTAACCGATAGCTATAAATGATATTTATTATAGAGTTTAACAGTTAGTATAGTCTTATAGTAGACCAGAATTAACTGTTTATGGCTATAGATATTCAGCTTTCAATGAAAATTATCTCCAAACTTCACTTTTATATACACTGTAACAGTGCCTGTCTCATAGTGCCTGTCTCATATTTCAAAGTACTTCAAGTATTTGATATAAATTACTTGAAAAACTATGCATTTAGCAAGATTAGAAATGTTTTCTGCGAAAGTTATGTTGGATTATAATGTTTAGAATTAGTAAAACTATGCTTTCATTGGATTTCACAATATTTCACAATGTATTCAGCTTGCTAACTTATAATGATTTTACAGACGAGCATAATTGACACTGATAATAAACTCGATCCAATAATATTATCATCATTTCTATGATTACTGTTTCAAATATATCTATAATTCAGTCAATTATCTTATAATAGAAATCAGAGCTGAATATAATCAAAGATCGACCTCGGCTACAATTATTATACGGGCAGAATGAAAAAAATATCTTAAACGCCTACTCACAGGTGAATGAATCGTGTTCAAGATCATTTTAAATTTGAGAGTATTGATCGAAACTAAAGTAATCAAGAATTTTGTATGATGTGCAAGGGGGAGCTGTGTATACGAAATCCCCCAGAGGTAGAAATCAAGTGAAAATTTCCGATGAGTTATCGATACCCGTCTGGACTGACCAACAATTGTAGATCAAATTAAGCTTCGATTTTGGACTGATATTACTAAATAATCACTACCATTATTGAGCTTGCACAACCCTAATTAGTAGGATGGTTAATTTGATATCAAACTCTGTGGGAGTTTTTCAAGAAAGTTCGACATCTACATGGGTGCTATTCAATTAATGTTAGTCTAGTTTCTGTTAAATAACAGACTGGACTAATCTTCCATAAATAGATGATAAAAGATTAGAGTAAGAGAACCAGGGTGGAAAGTCAGACAAAGAATAAGAAAGAAGAAAGCATTTAATTAAAGTGTAAAACAACAGTCATTTTAATGGAAAGTCAAATAAAAGCCAAAAAAATATTTTAATGAACAATAATAATAATGAGAGTTAAAAGCTTTTTAATATTTAAAAATTATATATAATATAGTATTTATAATAATAATAATAATAATAATATATTTAATCTGAATCTGTATTTATATATACCAATTGAAAACATTTGTATTTATAATAATATAATTTATTTTTTTTATTTTCATTTTCTTAAGAATTGTTTTTTTTCGTGTTTTGAATTCCAGTCATGTTTTTTCGTGTATTAATTAATTAATTTATGAAATGTTTTTTCTGTTATGTTATGTTTGTGTGGCTCTATATTTATCAATTTGTATTGTATCAATGTAAAATCTATATTATATAATATATAACTCCATCACCAAATAAATTATAGATTCTTTATATTTGTCTTCTTTTTTTCGATATAAATGTTGTGTTTTATCTGTCAATTGATATTTTTAGTGTATTTTTTGTACAAAAATAAAGTTAATTATAATATAATATAATAATAATAATTAGTTTCTTATCTTTACTTTACTCTATATTTTTAATCATCAATAAAATTCTCTCTTATTTTGTTTGTTTGCTTCTCAGTCAACAACAATAACAATATGAGAATTTGAAAATAAATTCTCATTTCTTTTCTCCTCAATATTCTCATCACTTCTTTTGCTTTTTGTTTCTTAAAAAAATTTTATTTGAATTTTGTTTAAAAACTAATTTTTATGTTATCTTTATTATCAACGATGAGTGAATCGCACGGAGAGGTGGACTGACAGACATTATTATTATTATGATTACTGTTATTCAGATGATGATGACTACTGATCAAACTTAAAGAATTTGTTGACTCCTTTGTCATATTGTGATGAACTTCTATATGGGTTTCAAAGAATAAATAGGAATTCAGTTAGAAATCAGTCAATAATTAGGTATTAATTGCTTTTTAAACACAATATTTAACTCTTTCTACTCTACGCTATAATAAAATTATATCTTAATTATAAGAATATTCTTATTCTGTATTTCTTTCCTTAACATAATTTAACTTTTATTTGTGTTTTTCTGAATAATTTGTGTGTTTTTGCAGAAATAAATCATATATTTATTCATTATTCAGCAAAAGTTTTAATAGATTTCAAGAATGAAATGAAAAGTTTTTTTTTAGAAAATAATGAATAAAATCTATGGAAATAAATGTCAGAAAAGTCTACTTTAAATGTGGCGTACAATGAGTGGAATAAATAAATAAATTGTAAAAACAATTTACATATAATTGTGACAAATGAGTAGAACTAATGGATAGGATATTAATATTGAGTGCAATTATAAGCAAACAAAAGAAAAGTAAAAAAAACAGTAAAAGAAAAACAAATTAAATAAAAAGTGTGAATAAATCTGAAAAATACTTATACTTTTCAATACAGTGTTAATGACATAATTGGGTGCAAAACATATAAAAATAGTTTCAATAATTGAAAGCTCAAGTAATTTGTGAAACAAAAAGAATTTTTTTTGTAAAAAATAAAAAAACAAAAAATAAATAAAATTGAATAAAAAACTTAACGAATGTTTTCAAATGCTTGAGTTGAGACAAATATCATCGAAATAGTCTTAAAACAAAAAATAACACAAAACACATAGAGAAGGAAATGACACAAAAAAATACGGAGAAAAACATACGAAATATTTGGGCAAAAAAGTTAAAGTTTTTGTTTTCAATCATAGCATTCGGCGTTGTATTCAAATATGAAGAGGCATTGGTAGTAGTCGTGCAACAAATAAAACAACAAAATTACGAAAAACGGAAAGCAATCGAAATATATATTTTTTTATCCATCCATTCGTTTCGATGGCGAAGAAGTCAAGTAATGGATGCGAAGTAAGTAATTATTATATTAAGGAATAGGAGAGACAAAACATATGAATAAAAAACAGGAATCAAATGCTATATAAGAGTAAAGCAAATCAAATGTTAAGATAAAAAAAAATAATAAACAATTTTAAATACAATTGCTTTGAATGTTATATATCTGAGAAAAATCATTACTTTATATCTATTGAGACTATTGTAGTGTTTGTGCACCGGAACGGGCTTTCGGGCTTACCTTTACTATTATAACAATTATTAGAGTCTGTATTAATTTCAACAATGTCTTTGGGAACGTCAACAAATTGATAAACTAAACGCTGTCCGTCAACCTTAGCGAGAATTCCCCGTTGATAATAATACCTGTCCGATTGATAGAGAGAGAGCACAGGTATATGATTAGCGTCTGTTTTATTAGGCGAGTCAATGATCAATGCATAGCAAATGCAAAAAGTATTTGATTTTCATTATTCAAATTCAGAATATATTTTGTTTGTAATCTGTTTTAAGAAACGCTTTGATTATAAAGTTTTGATTGAATTCTTCTTTTATTTTAATTGTTTTTTATTTCATTTTTTAATTAAAATATTCCAAAAAAATATTTCTGAAATCGATTGATGAAAATGTTAGATAAGATACTGTAGGTCTAGCTATGGGTAAGCGGATGGGGATGGCTGTTGTAAACATACCTGAGTGCTCTACCCATAGTTTCATAATTCATGTCTGGTTTGTTTTTGTGTAAACCCCACAGACGTGAGACGGCTTTGGAGTCAACCAATTTGAATATACCTATGAATTGAAGGCAAGAGTGAAAGCATTAATAAAATTAAGAAATAAACGAAAACAGAGTTAGAGTTAGAGTGAGAACAGAGTTAATGCAAGTGAACGGGAATTTCCCTGATATTCAATGTGCAGTATATATGCGATTCTTCACATTTCAAAGTCTGGTAATTACAGTCAGAACTCGTTTTCATATAATGTTCTCAACAAAAAAGTTTTTATTTTTTGAATTTCTTTTCCTTAAGATAACAATCGCTAAACAACTGATCCAATAATACACTTATAAATCATAGCAGAGATGCCCAATCGGGCTGCTATCGGAAGACCACCTTGGAGCAATTGTGAACTGAAAATTCCATAGTTTACTAAATGTTCAATTGCGGCAAAATATTATATTTTCTATGACTTTATTTGTGGCCAACATATCTATAGAGCACAGGTACTGCTAATATGGGAACAGAATATCAGTTTTCCAATCAAAACGGATTGTAAGAGGAATTGAATCTTAATTTTTCTCAAGCGAACAGTGCGAACACTGTTTGGTTCTTTTGTGCATCGCTGAGATTTTAAATTATGTATAAGTATTAACAAATCATTTCTTCACTAAAATGTTGTTTCAATCGTGACATTGGAGGTGACATTCACTCGGTTAGGGGCACAGTATTACTGTAGTAGCAGTGCAACAAAATAGATAATATTATATACCCTTTTCCCTATTTGTCCATTTGATAAACCGGGGACAATACTCCTTGTCCTGAAGCAGTTTCAACAAAAATTCCCACAAATATGTCGTCGAACCTAATTTGGAAATTAAATTAAATTTTTAAAAAAAATATATTTTTTAATTAATTTATAGCACGAAAGCGAAAGCGATTGTTATATAACTTAATTGTAAGCAATTGTGTAATAAATGCAAACCTTCTCTACTTTTTCTCTTAGTAGCCGTCGAACAGTGGTTTGTGTTTCCGTTCATATTCTCCAAATTTTTAGGCTTTCGACCCTTTTTTCGCTTAATTACAGTACCGTTTGAGAGACCATTCGTATGATAAGAAAGATCTTCGGCCACTCCGATGCCCAGACCAGTGCTCACAACTGGTATATCTAAGAAATCAACAAAAATACAGTTGAAATACAAACAGAAAAATAGTTGAAATTCACTAAAAAAATAAGTATTTTAGTGATTAAAGAGATTTGAATTGATTTGTCTGAAAGACTGCAAACCTTTGTGATCGGGTGTTGAGTAATGATTGTTATAGAAACCATTGGGTGTTTGGGCACTCATACTGTTCTCCAATTTAATTCTTGGCGGACCGGACCCGCCTGTGTTCGCAGCGTTAGCCGCGGCCGTCAGTGTGGCCGACAGGTGCGGATGTGATGTATGCAGATGTTGTGCCTGTGCCTGTTGTGGTGCGGGTGTTGTTGTGCTGGCGGTCGGCGGCGAAGTGGTTGTGCTGTTTGGAGATTCGAGTGAATACATGTGACGATGCGGTTGATGGTGTGTGTGATGGTTGTGGTAATGTGACGGGTGATGGTGCGACAGCTCCTGGCCGGCCGGGTGTGCCTGCACGGCCGACGGTGCTGGCGCTGCCTGTGGTGGTGGGGCCGCTGCCGGCGCTTGAGATGAGGCGTCTATTAGACCAGAAATTATAGATAAATGTTATTTATTTTCGTTATTAATAATGTTTTTGTTTATGTTTGAAATAAAATATATTTAAATATAATTTATAATAATTTTATTCATATTTTTCACAGAATATTCTTTAACCCAATCTATTTGTGTGCAAAAAAAGCAAAAAGTTATTTAAAAATCATTTGATTTGTTGGAAGATTTTTTGATATTCTCTGCCCATATATTCTCTACTGATTATAATCAGTGAAATATTTTGAAATATCTTTTTCTAAACTTTTTTTAATTAAATTCACGAAAAACACACTCTCTCTCTCTCTTTGTGTATGTATTTTCCAGAGAAATAATTTATGTTTTTTCTATTTCTCAGTAATTTTCTTCATTTTCTTCGTTCAGTATAGATATGTTTGGAATACTTAATATTTATTTTTAGTTTTAAACTCTTTTTTAACTTCGACTCTGACTTCTGAAGTCATTAATCGGATTCAATGCCAACAAATAAATATATGAGAAAAACATATTCTTATAATTCAGTTAAAAATTCTTTTCTAAAAATGCATTATATATTGAGTTACGCGAAAAGAAGTCTTTCAATTAGTTTGCGTTTAAAAATATAACTTTTCAGTAATTATTCTTCAGAACCGATACTTTTCTGATCATATCTTTGGAAGAAAAATACGAGAAAAAAATCTTTTCAAAAATCATCATATTTTATGTCGACTGTCAGACCTTTAAACTTAAGAATTAAATAATCTCTAATAGAGTTATAGAAGTCATTAGTAAATAGTAATTAATTTTGTTTATCATAAATAAATATGAAATGCAATAAAATAGATATGATTTTCATGTTTTCGGATAAAAATAAATTTTTTACAGATTTTTAAATAGCAGTTAATTTTTGTTTTCAGCAGAACTTAATTATGAATTAATTAATTACGAGAAAGAGAGACAAAAAATTCTGTGCAATAAAAGGTAATTACATTAATAGGTGTCGCCATATGTTCAACATGTTAGCTAACATATCCTATCCTATCCTATCCTATCCTATCCTATCCTGTTCAGTTCACTCTCTCTTTATAAAATACACTGGTATTATACACATCCCAATCCCCAATAAAAATACTGTTCGTTAGACTTCCGTTTAGGGAAAGTGAATGAAAGAATCGGAATTTCAGCTATACTTTCAAATCTATTCCAAGAAATTTCTAAAAAAAGTCTGTCTGCAAATCGCCCCGGGGTCAGGCATCGAAGCGAAATTCTTTGCCAATACTTCATAGATAACTATTCGCTAATAAATTATTTTCGGAAAAATATATTTATTAAATAATTGTAGAAAAGGATATAATATGTCTGCTATGTGTGCTCGGTGCTATTTCATAACAACGAGGAGGAGTTGATTAAGCAGAGAGAGAAAGCAAAGGAAAGGTAGGAAAACAATGTAGAAGTAGAGTAGAGCGCAAAAAAATAAGCGAATCATCTTTATAATTAACTTCGGCTAAAATAATAAGCTCTCAAATAGTTATTTCTCTTCATTTTCAAGGATGGCATTAAAGAAGCATAAAATAAGTAGACCTCAAATAATGTTCGGATAGTATTCTGGGTTTCAGTTTCTGCAGAAAAAAAAAGTAAAAGTGAGCTAAAAGTGAAGCGAAATATATAATAAAATAAAATGAGGAGAGAATGGGAGAGAGAATAGGAGAGAGAGAAACAGAAAATGAAAAAAAGAAGAAAAAGAATAAAATATATGAAAAGATCGATTGCGTTCAAAGGATATGGCAAATGGCAAAAACTGGTGAGGGGGAGATGAGTTCGTTCGCCTTGAGGTTGTCCTGGCAACCAGACAAATGCTTAATGTCCTTGAAATTTATTATTGGCTACGCGTTTAGGGCGACGAACGGATTCAAGGTTTCCATACTATTAACAGTACTACTTGTGCTGCGGCAGCAGTGCCTACATAGCCCTAAAAGAGCGCTACCAGTGCTGCGGCTATATAGCACTCTATACAGAATACACTGTATAGTGTACTTGAACAAAAATCTATATATTTTCCACTGTATATAATAGTTGCCCACAATTACGAAGAAACGAAATAATATTATTAGGAATAAAATTCTCTCTCTTTTTATGCCTTTTTTTATATTTTTATATTTAATTCCCTTTTTTTTCTCTTTACACTCGATATCTATGACTGACTGACTCTATCTATTAGTTATTTATGTTATTCAATATGAATGCAATTTCTTCTCTCCGCCAAACTTCCCGTTGCCTTGAATTCAATATTTTATTATTTGATTTGAAGTTTAATTATAATTATATGGAAGACACAAATTAGTTATTTTTTTATCCCTTCATGTCTTTCATTAGTGTCTGAGAGATAATATTTTTTTTAACTCTCTGTTAGTTTATCTATAGATAGAGTTGATTTTGCACATATTTCCTCCGACATATTTTGTCTCCAACTCCTATATGCACTCAATATTTGTGTAATCATTACTAATTGATGTAATTTTGTTTGATTTCTAATGAATTTTATTTTTGTATCAAAAACTCTCTTCTATTAAATACTAAACTATTTTTTCCGATTAGATACTAAATGCGATATTATTATAGACTAAGTGTATATAAATGAAACAAAGTTATAATGTTATACAATTATTGGCTCAAATTATCTTCAAAAGCCTTGATATTTGTCCAAGATCAAACCTCTCAATTCTTATTCTCAATTAAATGAATACAATGTCACAAAATTAATGAGAGGTTATATTAAAAGCTTATATTTCAGTATTGATTGTAATATAAAATCTAATTGAAGCCAATTCTGTGCAAATCATATTACAAACAAAACAAAAAATAACAAAAACTATAATACAGTGCAAAACAGAATATAGGGATATCCAGGACTCGAGTTATAGGGAAATGCAATAGTGTCGAGGAAAATCCATAATTTAAATCATACTCTTGAAATTTGCCGAGATAACCCAGGCGCAAAATGAGAATACTCATTTGCAATGATTTACTAATGTATCCTGTTCATATGTGAAGCCAGAATATTAACTAGATTTGTGATGAACCTGGAAGCGAAAAAAATCCCAAAAAAGCGAAAGTTTCCAGAAGAAATGTGGACCAGATACTGATCTTGATCATATCGATAAAATATTTCTATTGGAAACAATTTCATCGGAAAAATCAATTGAAACGAATGTTTGTTTGTTTTTGTCGATAAAATCAATGATTGAATTCATTATTCGTTTGGATATAAAATATGAAACAAAACATCACATGAAGTAAATGACGTAACTATTGACTAAAAAGTGTAATTCAAGTCTAATACCGGAATAAAAATATTATCTGAAAATAATATAAGAATTTTCTATTCAATGCCGGAATTATAATGCAGTATAATATGAGAGAAAGTAGTTGTTTGTTGATAAGCTATTATATACTGTATATTCTGCTTATCAGTACACAAATGACATTAAATAGTTTTGTTGATAAAAGACAATATTACAGGAATAATATGCAATTAGGATCTAGGTAATGTACAGTAGGTAATGTAATATAGAATGCGCACATATTTAGAGGTTATAGCATATACAGTAGAGTGCTGTAACCGAGTTTAGTTTTGTTCACCGGATATTTATTATAATATGTACACAATATGTGCCCCAAAGGCCTCGAAATTTTTTAGGATTAATACAGTGTTTAGATTTGAATTATTCGGTCAAACGCCACGACAAACAACAAAATGCACCTTTCGGTCAGACATATGTTAATGAAAGGCCAATTGAGTGGGCCTTCAAAGATGTTTACGCAGAATGAATATAAAAAGAAAATTTTTGATAATGTGTGACAAAAAGTGTCGCAATCGTTGCGGACACCCATTCGAGAGACCCATTTACTCCCACTCCCCCAACATCTTGTGTTTACTGTCTACCTCTCAGGCCTAACCGACCCATTGCCTAACCGACAAAACAACAACAAAACTCTAAACACAACTGGAAAACAAGATTTTTCTCAGATGTGTATCAAAGAGAGCAATACTATTACTAATACTAATATCTATACGAATGTACAGAATATAGAGAACAGAATAGAATAGAATACTTGACAGAGCTTTGACCTAAAAAAATATTTTTTCTTTTCCAGTTCACTCTACTGTACACATACTGTATATATTCGCCTCTGTATTCTCAGTGGCAAATATATTCGGGTAAATATATTGCATAAATATTATATGCGATATGCAGTGTATAATGCAGTGCTGAATGCAGTGCTGAATGCCGTCCATGTATTCTATCTCTCGATCTCTTACTTTCATTTTTCTCTCGCTGTCAGAGCGAGCGCTGGCATAGGAATTGTTGGGCGAGTTTCGGGTTCTAACAGGAAATCTAAATCGAGTACAGAGTATAGAGTATATAGTTTTGCTGCTATGACAGCGCATGATGTGATCTCAGCTCTATGTGCGTAGCACTGTTTCAATGTCAGTGGGTGAATGTACCATTGACTTTGTGCTATATAATGAATAACTTTTGTAACAATAACGTTGCAAATCATCGACAATTCTTTCTGTTATAACAATTCTTGTATTTGGAAATCAAGAAATTGTTTCAATTCGTGAAAATCACATCAAATGCTTAGCTTTGCGTAAATCAAATGTATTATATGTGCACTAAATTATATCTCAATGAGGAAAACTTGGTTAAAAACAGCCGTTTTACCAGAGTATGATCTAGTTCATGGCTTATCCAAATAAGTCAAAATTATCATAAAAGAAATGCGGAATAGAAGAGGTAAACTACCCTTTGTAATTGGAATTTTGATATTTAGCCAACGAGGGATCAACAATCCATAGCAATTATATCAAAAATAGACTTAAATTAATAAAAATGGCTAAAAAATATGAAGTCATCTGAAATAATAAAAATCACTTAAGTTGGCAGAAAGACAAATTCTGGCTAAGTTCAATTAAATTAAGGTCAATCAATTCTGAATCTAATTAAATTAAATCGAGTCATCAACTTGAGTTAATTTGAAGAAATTTGATTTTATTCTTTACATTTATAATATATAAATAGACGAGATTTTAGGCTTTTATTGTTATATTCAGAGAAATGTTGGAAATAAAATAATCAAATTAATTTTTATAGAATGATCAAGCATATTTGTATGCCGGTTATATAACTTGTTTGCATGCGTGTGAAAGTGAAGCTAGCTGGTTTTATTGCTAACTTTATTGTTTGACAACGCTACTTTTTTGTAGCGATCTCTTCAAGGTTAACATTTTTTTCTCCATTACATCCTCTCTCGGCTCAAACCTATAGCAATGGCACTCACTTTACGCACACAATATGTACTCTCACTGTATGTTTCGCTCTCTTTTCGCTTTCAAACGAATAAAATAAAGAATTTTTTTGCCCCAAAAAAAACTTGTACTGAGAATGACAGTGAAAAGGAACAGCAGTAACACATTCCCATTCTTATGACTTGAATGATGCAAACAAATATATTTGTCTTCAAAACTCCTACTATTCTAGAAAAACAGATACAATTTGTGTGACACAAGTCATTTGAAATATAGTCTTTTTCTCTCGGAGTTGAAAATTATTTTTAAAAAACTTATTATGAATTTTATGTCTCTTTTCTTAAGAAATATTATTCATTTTATGCGTTGTTTTTAAGGGGAAAACGAGAAAAAAAAGGTTAATAAAACATGATTAGTGTGAGCGCGAGGAGAGAGAGCACAGGGAGTCAGGAGTTTGTGAGCGCGCGATAGCCATCAGAATTTTAGAGGTTATCTTCAAATATGAGAAAACGAATTAACTCTTCAACTCTTAAACTCCTGGCGCTAATGGTATTACATGAACACTATTTCACTGATTAAAGAATATTTTGCACAGAATTTCTCAAAACATTGAATACATTTTTAAAGCTTAAAAAATTAACTTTTCTTAATAAACAAAAAATAAATTATGAAATTCTTTGCACTCATTTATATTCTGATAATTCGTATATTAAATCAGAGTTAAAATTCTGTACTTTTTTTTAATAGACTAATAAATATATTCACTTATTAATAGTCTTTTATATTCTGTCTGTGTATAAAATCTATTTTCAGGGGAATTATAATAAGCAATAAAAATATTGAATATATTTTTCTTTAACTATATTTAATATTTTTTTTATATAAAGAGATAAAAAATAAAAGTATTTGATCTTCAGATCAGACTATGTTTTTATATTACAAAATATTTATTTAATTCAAGTGATGTCTAGAAAATCAAAGGAAATTTTTGTTCAATAAATAATAATAATATTTGATTTGAAAATGACTATAACTTTATTGAATATCAAAATACGAGTTCAATAAACACAAGAAGAATGATTGAAAGCATAAAAATATATATATATATTATCCCGAATTATGTTTGTATTAAATGAAAAAAATATTTAGTTATCAATAAATTGAATTCAAATTATTAGTTAAAATGTTTTGGCAAAAAAACTAATTACTATTTTTTATAATAACAAATAAATAGCTTATCATCACATAAATACTTGACTGTACTTCCCCTTTGCTATTTCAAACCAGGATTCAATCGAAGGGGAAAGGATGTGTATGTGTCTGACTATTTTTTAATTTATTTTACTATTTACTAAACAGTGCTATCAATTCCCATACATAGAAAAAGTGTTTAAAAAAAGTGAATAATATAATGATAATGGGATTGAATGGAAAAAAATTGTTACTTTCGATAGTGTAATGGGTGTGACATAAGTTAGCTTTTATCTATTGTAGTGGTTGTGCTGTTAATAACTCACACATAGCACATACACTCTGTACTGTACCTGAAATTAATGTTTTAAATATAAATTTATTTTTCCTCATTCGACGCACAAGAATACATGTAGTGATTCTTGTGATGAGTTTTAATCAAACAGTGACTATAGACTACATTTCCTGTCACTTGACATTCACATAGCGATCCAGTGCTGTTTATATACGTATTGCGCGAAAAAAATATCTATTTTTTTATATACTTCTTATCATTGATTCTTAAACTGTATATACAGTACTGTAATGTCATATAAATAATCATAAAAATAATTATTCGAACAAACGATAAGAAATTTATACAAAATTATAATTATATTATTTATTAGTATTATATGATTAGTCGCGTTATTCATCAGAAAATCTTATGAATTCAATGATAAATACATTGCAAAACAAGTCTTGGATTTAGCCTTAAATGAAACGATTAGTAAATTCTCTCTTCTCTCTAAGTTGACGGAAATACCAGTGCTTTCACTCTGCCTGTCCGTGAATTTAATTATATGGCATTCAGTTTTTCAGTGTTAAGGCTTACAGACATTCATTATATATAAAAACTGAAAAACACTGTAATTCACTGTACGTACTGTATAGTGAACTAACTTTTTCATATCCGACGATTCGTGAGCTATAAATTATAGTATAAACTGAAATCAAATGGTTTTTACATCCAATACCTTCCCTATTCGCTTATGTAATCTTTTCCTCCCTGTGCCCCCTCTTGCAGCTCATTATTTATATATTTTTAAATCTATTGTTCATTTATAATAAATTAGTTATACTGTAGTCAAACACTTTTGATTGCATGCCTTTAATAAGTGAGTCTAATGTAGATTGCTTACTTGATTTTGGCCCTGATCATTATTATTGAGCTTTATTTTTTTTCATTAGAGCTTTAGTTTATTGGATTGAAAATATTGTACTTCTTTTTCATTTCAACTCATCTATCATTTTATATGTCTGTCTGCAGTGCAAAGATGTCCAGTGTATTCAATACCGCCCCTGGATATCGACCAATCATTCTGATGCATACTTTTACTAAATATGTCTCTAGAACTTCGTGTATGTGCACCACTTAGAAAATATGTCATGGTGAAATTAACAAATATCTGGCCTTATCTATTAAAATTGTATCTAGGCTAATAAAGCAGCATGTTTAATTACTTGTCATGTGCCTGATAGAGTTTGAACCAAAAACTAAGCTTGCCTAACAGTGGCTTCAATCCTGCCCTGTATTGGCCATCTCTGGCACTTTATATCCTGAGAGCGTGAGTCAGTCCGAGAGCCGATAGTGAAAGTGAATTATAAAGAAGCGGAGAATTAGTTATCTTTTTCTGCTTTTCTTATTATAATCTCGTTTTTTATTATGGGAGTGAAGACACTCACTCTTTCACTGCCAGGGCTTCTGATCATAGGCTCAGATATGATACGAGGGCTTAAAAAATTAATTGTATTTCTCATTATATAATCAGTAGACAGAGTGTACGTATAGTGTACTGTATGTGCACTTAGACTTGGGTTCGCATAAAGAGAGAGAGAGAGAGAAAGAGAAAGACTTTTCTTAACATTTTATGCGCTTTTTCTGCGAAACTTATTTATAAATATTCTGTAGATTATTATGAATAGGGATTTAGACTTCTAGAAGGCCAGCAAAACAATGACCTACAGTACCAGTAAAAGCAATTACACCATGAGTTCTGCAATATTGCACAACACTTATACTATGCGCACATATACTACACAAATAATATAATAAAAATCATTTTATTCTGTCCTTATATGACATTCCCTTCTCTCCCGTTCCCTCTCTGGCACTGCTTATTCGTCTCTTTAGTCTTAAGACCTATTGATTTTCTGATCGGTTTATTAGACTCACTATATATTAACGAACTTTTTCTTCTTCTTTATTACATTCGCATAGAATTAAGTGCAGAAAAAATATGTTATTTTTTCTCAACATATTTATAAAATCATTAAAATATATAACAAAATAACCTTCAAATGCAAAGAAGAAAAATAGAATAAGTTATAGACTTATTGGAGAAAAAAAAGAAATAATATTAGATATAAGAAAATTACAATTTTTATTAGAATTTTTTTTTGTTTTTTGATATTCGTGTTTATGTCTAGCATTTCGATGTCATTAACGACAATGAATAATAACGAGAATATTAGAATTTTTTTCTTTTTTATATCAAATACGAGTAAATATTTTCTTTTGATAAATGATTCATAAATAAGAAGAAAAAAAATAAGAATTATAAACACAAAGCAATAAAACAGTATCTAAACAGAAAAATAGTGTATTTATCGTCGATTTAAATATTATTATAAATATTATGTTTAAGAAAACGTCTAAAAACGGTGAAACACTTATTGAAGAAGAAGAGAGGTAAATCCAGTTCCACGACTACTCGCAGGCACAGTCTTAACCCCTAAAAGAGCAAATATCAATACAAAACGAGACACCGGTTTCACTCGTTTGCGAAGAGAATTTCACATTTTTTTCTTCTTTTAGTTTTGTTTTGTTAGAAAACTTTCATTTGACTACATTTTCAAAGACAGACTCAACTCGAGAGAGAGAGAGAGAGAGAGAGAGAGAGAGAGAGAGAGAGAGAGAGAGAGAGAGAGAGAGAGAGAGAGAGAG